>JABUQX010135735.1:15000-42529 GCA_015478945.1 Trachelipus rathkii
GAGTTTAACCTAATTATAGATGTACTATCAGTTTCTGTATTTTCTCTATTTGATTCTTTCTTTTTATTTTCTTTTTTCTGATTCTACCTCATTTGATATTGAAGTTGAAAGTTCTTCTCTTTGCCAAATACTACATCTCTGAATCTAAACACAAATTAATTTGCTTGATCATATTTCTGTAGCTATTCATCTCATCATGACGAATTAACACACCTGTTTTGCTTTGGTCTATAACTTTCTCCTTTTTGATCTCGGCATCCACCCACAAGCATCTGCTTCCGAACACGTAGATGCTTGATTCTGGGCTTTTTATCATACCAGATTTCAATAGGCGTTTTCCCCATCAACAGTGGATTTTCTAGTTCTATTTATTTTATATGCTGATGTGTTAATTAATTCTGCCCAACACTTTTGTGGAAATTTTACTTTTGAATACATGAGTGATCTAGCCGCTTCAACTAGCGTTCTATTTTCTTTTTCCCCTCCATTTTGTTGTGGGATATGCGAAGCCGTTAACCTTTGTGTTATACCATATTTATGTAAAAGCTTTTTAACTAACTTATTAAATTCTAAGCCATTATCGCTTAAAAATTCTCTGATTGGATGTCCTTGTACTTTTGCTTCTTCAACTTCAAGTAGCTACTTGCTCCAAATTTTCTACAACTTCTGATTTTTCTTTAATTAATAAATTATACAAATCTCATTTTTGAGAAATCATCTTTGAAACATACAAAATATCTATAACCTGAGTTTGATAATACTTGAAATGGTTCACAAACATCTGCAAATAGCAATTCTCATTGCTTAGTACTATTTGGTCTTTTTCCAAAATTCTAACGATGCATTTTTCCATTTATACATCCTATGCAATTTTTATTATCAAGGTGAGTTTCAATATTTAGTTCTCTTTTGATCAGATTTCTTATGTGTCTTCTATCCTGATGTTTCATTCTTTCATGATAACTGTAATAGATCCTTTTCTTCAAGTGCATTCATTTCTGGTATATGGGAGATTTTATCTTTCATTGCAACCTTGAATAGCTCTTCCTTTGGCTTACAATTAAAATGGGCCTTTTTGTCTACCATAAATCTACATACACTTGGTCCAGATATAAATTCACTATTTGGATGCTTATCATGAGCTGCCAATACTGAAAATAAATTTTTCTTAATATCAGGAACATACCAAACATCATTCAAAAATAATTGAGATATTTTTCCATCTATAACTGATTCTACTTCAATTGTTCCATATTCTAACACATTTGTTTCCTGACCATTTGCTGATTTTACCTTGACTGAATGCTCGAATTTTCATTATAGTTTTAAAATTTTTTATTTTTTTTGTGTTTTGTAGCACCATTATCAAATATATATATATATATATATATATATATATATATATATATAATAAATATATATATATATATATATATATATATATATATATATATATATATATATATATATATATATATATATATATATATATATATATATATAATATATATATAATAGGAACTTGAAAAATCTGTTGTTCCGAAAATCGCTCTATACTGTATATTTTTGATGTATGTAATCCGAGCGAGAGATGTGTCATCGTGAGTAGCTTAATAAAGTTACGTTGGAACAAAAAATGAATTTTGTTCCGGTCTTAATTTTTTGTTTCATTATATTTAATAAATTTATTATCCGAACTTCTTCAGGGAATATCTGAGGCACGAGAATTCAGGACTTCAGAGAGCGACTGGGGTAGATCTTTAGGCATCCTCACCTCGCAATTGCACTACTTTAGAGAGGCATAAGTTTATCAGCCATACAATTTCCTGAAACGGAAGTTTCCGTTTCCCAAACCTTCGGGTTTCCCAAGAGCTGTCGGAAGTGGCCGAAGCTCGAACCTATCTAGACGGAAGTGCCCCCATTTAAAAGACGGGAGTTTCCGTAGACCAAGGCCTTCAGCCTTTCCCTAGTCGAAGTCGGAAGTGGCCGAGATACTGTTTCTTGGAACGGAAGTTTCTGTTTCCCAAACTCACTTCGAGTTTCCCCAGAGATGTCTGAAGTGGCCGAGGCTCGAACCTATCCAGATGGAAGTGGCCGTTGAATAGGCCCCATTTAAAGACAGAACTTCCGTCGACCAAGGCCTTCAGCCTTTCCCTAGTCGAAGTCGGAAGTGGCCGATTCGGCGGAAGTATTTTCGGAAGTGGCTGAAGTACTGTACTGTTTCTTGGAACGGAAGTTTCAGTTTCCCAAACTCACTTCGCGTTTCATTAGAGGTGTCGGAAGTGGCCGAGGCTCGAACCTATCAAGACGGAAGTGGCCGTTGGATAGGCCCCATTTAAAAACGGAAGTTTCCGTCGACCAAGGCCTTCAGCCTTTTCGTAGTCGAAAGTGGCCAATACGGCAGCAGTATTATTGGAAGTTTCCGAGGTACTGTTCCTTACCTTGTTGTACAGTCGAAAAATCCCTTCAGTTAACATATTCCCGTCAGATTATAAGTACTAAATTACCCCGTTCTTTTTCCAAACATGTTTACCCATACGACGGACTGGTGTTTTTGGACCTATCATGCTTACTCCGAAGTCACCACGTTACTCCAAGATTTTTGTGTCACTTAAAAATTAACTACGCTACCGATTTTGTCTCAAATAAAAAAAAACTAATTTTTAATAAAGTCATTGCTAAATAAAAGTTTTCTTATCCTGTCACCTGATGATTGTCGTGTCAAAGTTTTAAACTCTCACACACACACACACACACACACACACACACATATATATATATATATATATATATATATATATATATATAGTATATATATATATATATATATATATATATATATATATATATATATATATATATATATATATATATATATATATATATATATATATATATATATATATTTTTGTTTTTTTTGAGTGAGTGTACAAAAAAGCGGCGATACCGGGTCAGAAAACCAACTACAAGGGCAACTCCTAAACAGAACGCATGAAAACGGGAATGCAATTATTAAATCCTATAGAGAAGAGTCGGTTTCCAAAGGGAAGCAAAAATCGCGTCACTGTGGAAAGGAAGTGATTCAGACAATATATATGAGAGGCGGGATTGGACAGGGATGGTGTGTAACAAGGGGAAAAGCTGGTCTCTGGAAACCGCAAGAGCCACACAATCCACGAGAAGATGGCGTACAGAAAGTAGACACTGGGAAGGGCAGAAAGGACATAAAGGGGGATGCTCCCTAGCCATAAGATAGCTGTGTGTTACATTAGTATGGCCAATTCGCAAACGAGCTAGGACCACCTCCTGGTGCCGACTCCGGCCAAATCCCCAGGAGAGGCTTTACGCTACGCAGTTTAGCACCACGATGTTCCTCCGACCAACACTCCTGCCAACAAGCGAGGAAGCCCCGTTTGAGTCGGGAGCAGAAATCAGCAGCTGGGAGGTGTTTCAGCAAGATGGCCACAGGTAAGTATCGTCGACAGGTAATTTTGCAGGTGGCGGCGCGATAGGCAGCATTGTCAGCCAATTCGTTACCCCAGGATACCCACATGAGAGGGGACCCAGCAAAACGTCAAACACTTGTCTAGAATGCATCATACATAGAAACCTTTGGATGATGGAAACCAAAGGATGTCTGGTCGTTGGATTTTGTAGTGCAAGAAGAGCACTCTGCGAGTAAAAAAAATCGTATACGTGTCAAGCAGATTTAGTGTCAGAATCCTATTAATAGCCAAAGCTAGTGCAAATAACTCGGCCGTAAAGACGGACGCGTCAGAAGGGAGTGTGGGGGACACAGTAAGGTCCGGAAAGACCGCTGAAGCACCCACCCCACCCTCTCGCCTCGATCCGTCGGTGTAGATGCTCACAGAGCTCCCATGGAGAGCCAGATGAGACAGAAAGGAAGCCTTCAGTAGAGACGGATGGTCTCCGGATTTTGATAAGGCAGACAACCTCATGCACAACAGGCGGGATGTACAACCAATAAGTGGGCAGACATCATCGTAGTCAAATTAAGAAAAAACAGTAGCCCACAGGAGGTGGAGAAACGGGAAGACAGACGCCACAAATTCCCCAGCGATGAGGAGTCGCCGAAGGCTAGATTTGTAGACGGAGAAACAGGAGCACATGAGATATTTTCTCCGTAAAGACAGGGGCATCACCCCACCTCCAAACTTTCCTTTGCGAAGAACGAAACGCCCCAAGTGATATCCGTAGACCCTCATTCTGTATCGGATCGAGAAGGCGCAAAAGCTGGAGTGACGTCTGGTTGCGCATACGCACGCATAATCCAACTTTGACCTGACCAACATGATCAGCAGATGAAGCATAGACCTGCATGATCGGGCAACCCGGTGATGATCGGCAGGCAAGAGGTCCAATGAGCGGCGGCAGTTAAGTTTCAAATTGAGGACATGAGGGAGATAAGTCAGGCGAGCATCCAATAACAGACCCAAGAACCTCACCTCTGACACAGGGCGGATGGGGGAGTTATACAAGGTCAGCAAGGGAGACAAATCACCCCTACGATCCCGCTTACCACCTCTACGGAAAAGCACGGTCTTCGTCTTAGTGACGGAAAAGTAAAACCCCGTGAATCACTCCACTAAGTCGCCCATTGTCAGTTAGCTGCGACGTTCCATGGCTGTAGAAAGCCTTCACCCAGAAACACATACAACGCTGGCTGTAATAATACAGAGAGCAACGAACGAAGATAATGCTAGTAACGACAATCATTGAAACCGGGACAGCAAAGAGAACGTTGAGCTTCCACTCTCTGGCACCCTTTCTAATTCAGCGTCAAATGATGAGACAAGAGTGGAAAAATTAATACACAGCGAACCCGGAAAGATCGACCCGGCATGGGAGAGACCGAAGTGAAGAGGGAAAGCCGTCCCCGCGCCCCCAGGCGAGAGGCAAACGTGATGGAGAACTCCCCCATTCTCCATGTGGAATCGTAAGCCTTCTCGAGATCGAAGAAAACGGCTAGGACCATTTTATTAGGAGAAAGTCTCACGGCTATCGTGGTCCAACCGGAGAAGAGGTTCCTGTGTGGATCGATGATTCCTAAACCCAAACTGATGGGCAGAAAAAGCACGCAGGCCCTCCAACGTCGGGAGAAGACGATTTTTTCCATCAACTTACAGGTGTGACAAGTTAGAGAAATGGGACGTTAGTTGTCCGCGATTGTAGGGTCCTTACAGGGTTTGGAAATGGTAGAAGCCGTTATCCAAACTTACGATGAAAGACCCCCTCCACCCAGAATCGATTATATAAAGAGATGAGAAACGCCGGAGCAGAGGCATGGAGATGACGTAACATTTGGTAGGAGATGCCCTCAGGGCCAGGCCCTCCATCCTTACAAAGGCGGAGAGCCTCCTTCCGCCCTCGTTAACAATTGATTATATGAAGGATCCTCACCAGGAGGAACAGAAAAGTCCGGGAAATGAGTGCGGGCGCGGATCGATCGGAAAGGCTCACGATACCGAGAATCACTGCAGCAGGCAGGAAAATGGTATCCCAGCTCATCGGCAACCATGCCCGAAGCTGAAATGATGTCACACGTGTGCATTGCAGCTGACAGACTTATCATCGGTAGTTTCCAGCTTGTAAAGAAATTTGCGCACAACAATTACACACCATCGACATTGGTCACTATGTAGATGATTTGATCAGGGAAAAACGTAAGTCCGAAAATAAATACTGTTTCCGGTCTGTTGGCACACTGAGCCTGAGTTAGCAGCGGCCCAAAGATAAAGATCAAACGTAGACCGTGTAGGTGTTGTAAGAACGATAGGAGTTGAGACGTTAGCAATACTACTGATGTACCCGCATTCCACCACGGTGTAGTGAACGATCGACAGCGCAGAAGAGCGAGGGATATAAGTCCGCCGCCTTCAGAACAACATCCGCAAAATATGTGAACGCATCCGCAGTGGAAGGAAAGACGTCAGTGGCCGGGAGGCAGGGGACATAAGTTGCAGTGAGAAAGGATATTATTATTATATTATATAGATATATATATGATATATATATATATATAGATATATATAAATATATATATATATAGATATATATATATATATATATATATATATTACATATATATATATATATATATATTATATATAATATATACATATATATAATAGATATATATATATATATATATATAGAGAGATATATATATATATATAGAGAGAGAGAGAGAGTAGAGGAGAGAGAGAGAGATACGCATACCGAAGCGACGTCCTCAGCTGAGGCTGAGAGACCCTGACTCTGCCAATCTTTGAAGTTTACCCTATGGTATTCCCTTAGTTAAAGTAATACCAAACTGTTTTGAAGTAAATTATTCTTTTTTTAACTAAAGAATGTCCAAGTATAAACCGCAAAGATGGCAGAAGTCGGGGTCTTTCCGGTGGACGACGGGGGGACTAATCCTTCTCCGGGGATGTATTCCGAACCCCACCTCTTGGTTCCTGCGTCGTGGCCTCCTCCGACCATCTCCTCCGTGGTGAAACGTCCCCCCTGTCCCCCGTCAGCTCGAGCTCCCATGGGGGAAATAATTTTAAAAATATTGATGAATAAGCAAAAAAAAAAAAAAAAAAAAGTTAAATCCTTATCCTTATAATTTTCGGCTGATTCCAAATATATATTTGTTTTACCTAGACCTGCCGTTCTCTGAAGTTTACATACCAGGAGTTATTAAAAAATTCAATTTATATATATAAGAAAGATATATATATATATATATATATATATATATATATATATATATATATATATATATATATAGTTATATATATATAATATATATATATATATATATATATATATAATATATGTTATATATATATATATATATATATATATATATATATATAATATATAATAAAGATTATTTTATATAAAATAATAAATTGTAAAAGCCGAAATAAACCAAAAAATAAAAAGAATGCTATTTGTTTTAGATAAATAAACCATTAGTTTTTGTTTATATAAAGAAAAATCATTACCAACCATTCCAATACTAAATTATTATTTTGAGGGAACACTTACAACGTTGCATAGTGATTATTATGAAAATCTGATTATCTTTAAATATCGATATGATTATTACTTCAAACTATTCATACCTTACTTACTAACATATAGTATTGATCATTTAATTTGTATTCCATAATGATTTCAATAATGAGGTTATTAAAAAGAAGAATAAAAATAAGGTCGTCTGATTCATCCCTCTCATTCGCTCAAAATTTTTGACACTGCTTGAATTGTTTTTTTATATAAATTTCATTTTTTATTTTAATTTTTAATTTAGTTTTTTTTATAATTAACTTTTATTATATTTAAATTAATATACAATAAAATGTCAATAATAATACGTAAAATACGAAAAACAATGGTGGTCCGATTCACCTTAACAATACTTCTTTACAGTGAATCGGACCAAGTTAGCCCCCCGTGATTTAGCCGCTAATACTGTTTGGAACAAAAATTACTAAGGCTTAAAGCTAACATACTCTGAGTGTACATACACTGAAAATACCAAATCCACCTGCAATTTTTCATTTTATAACAGAAAAACTCACATTTTTCAAAAGTAAAATTCTATTGAAGGGCATTTTGTACCCTAATTTATTATATTTTTTAAAAATATAAAAACTCTCTAGAATTAAAGATTTTTTATTTTATTTAGAGTGGACTGAATCACCCCTCTAAAAGAGGTGGGCCCGGTCACCCCGCCCGACGCTACTTGAAGAAGCAAAAGTACACGGACATCCAATCAGAGAATTTTTGAGCGATAATGGCTTAGAATTTAATAATAAGTTACTTAAAAAGCTTTTACATAAATATGGTGTAACACAAAGGTTAACGGCTTCGTATACCCCACAACAAAATGGAGGAAAAAAAAAATAGAACGCTAGTTGAAGCGGCCAGATCACTCATGTATTCAAAAGTAAAATTTCCACAGAAGTGTTGGGCAGAATTAATTAACATAGCAGCATATATAATAAATAGAACTGGAAAATCCACTATTGATGGGAAAACGCCTTTTGAAATCTGCGTATGATAGAAAGCCCAGGAATCAAGCATCGGCGGTAATCAGAACAGCACATATGGGATTCCATATCAGGAAAAGAAGAAAGAGACCAGCGCAAAACTGTAGTGTTAATTGACACATGTAGATGAAAGCTACAGAACATATGATCACAAATACTTTGTGTTTAGAGTAGAGATAAATGTGGTATTTGAAAGTGAGAAGAACTTTTCAACTTCAATACTTCAGATGAGGTGCAGAATCAGAAAAAGAAAATAAAGAAAGACCCTAAAGGAGAATAATAAAACCACACAAAAAATACTATAGTTTAGAACATCCCATCTGGCATACAGAAACACAAAGAATCTGATACAGAAATAGTATCTGATACAGAAATAGAATCTGATACAGAAATAGAGTCTGACACAGAAATAGAATCTGATTCAGAAATAGAAGAACAAAATAGAATAGTAAGCACAAAACAATTAAGAGACAGATCAGTAATTAAAAAGCCATCAAGGGTTGATGACTACAGTACTTATCTATTATTAGAAGATATGGAAGAACCAGAAAATTATAAAGAAGCTATGCAGAGTAAGCATAAGAAAAAGTGGGTTAATTCAATGAAAAATGAAATGAAATCATTGAGAGAAAATCAAACCTGGGAACTAGTTGAATTACCACCAGGAAGAAAACCAATTGAAAACAAATGAATTTATAAAATTAAAATGAATCCAGATGGTACAGTTTACAAATATAAAGCAAGATTGGTTGCGAAAGGGTATAGTCAACATAAAGGAATTGGCTATGAGCAAACATTCAGTCCAGTAGCAAATAAAGGTACTGTAAGGACTTTGATAAGTGTAGCAACTAAAGAAAATGTTCTTAATACAATTTGATGTTTCAACAGCATTCCTTTATGGAAATTTATCAGAAGGAATATATATGAAACAACCTAAAGGTTTTGAAGATGGGACAGACAAAGTATGCAAATTAAAATGCAGTTTGTATGGTCTTAAGCAAGCACCAAGATGCTGGAATGAAAGACTTAGAAAGAAACTTTCTTTCAAAACTTAATTTTGGTGAAAGTACAGCTGACCCTTGTCTTTACATAAGAAATCAGAATGGACATAAAATCATACTTGCATTATATGTTAATGATAGACTAGTTGCATCAACAAGTCAAGCAGAATTACAGCAATTTTTAGAAGAATTAAAAAAGTAATTCAAAATAACATATATATATATATATATAAACCTGCAACATATTTTTTAGGAATTGAAATTGAATCCAGAAATGATGGTTCAAAGAAAATTAGTCAATCATGCTATACTAAAAGAATACTAAAGGAATTTGGTATGGAAAATTGCAATGCAGTGTTAGCACCTATTTTAAAGGATAATGTTACACATGACATTGAAGCCAGGGAGAGTTTCATTTACAGATCAGCAATAGGAGCTCTTCTATACCTAGCAACAGCAACAAGACCAGATATTGCATATGCTGGTAATTATCTTGCCAGAAGTGTAGAAAATCCATCAATAGAAGATCTTACAAAAGTTAAAAGTGTTCAGATACTTGAAGGGTACACAAGAGAAAGGTATCATTTATAAATGTGATTCTGAGCAAGATCATCTGGAAGGGTACAGTGATGCAGATCATGCTGGGGATTTGAGAAAAGGTCATTCAACAACTGGAATTGTTTGTTTATATGCTGGATGAGCAATTTCATGGAGTAGTCAAAAGAAGAGTTCAGTTGCTATTTCAGCAACAAGCTGAAATTATGGCAGCAAGTGAAGCAAAAAAGGAAATTGTGTGGCTTCATCAACTATTGGAAGAAATTACCGAAGTCTTCAAGAAGCCTACTCTTTGGATTGACAATGAAGCAGCTATCAAACTCAGTAAGAATCCAGAATTTCACAAAAGGACCAAGCATATAAAAGTACGCCATTTCTTCATTAGAGAAAAAGTTCAAAATGATGAAATAGAACTGTGAGAATCAACTTGCAGATGGACTCACAAAGCCTCTACATCAACCAAGATTAATGAGCTTGAACAGAAAAATTGGAATGAATTAACCACCTTTGCAGAATAAACAATAAGGGAGGGTGTTGAAGAATATTGTTTATTCTATGAAAATTATATTTTATGTATTTTAAATATTTTTTTTTGGCTACTATGCCAGTAGAAAGAATTCTGGCAACATGGCCGATTTATAAAATGTATCATAGTCTTGTTTATTATTATGATTGTATTCGTGTGATTCTTGATAAACACACACATTATGTATTTATAGGGTTAATATATAGTAAAATATCCATTTATTCTAGTGTTTCCATGTAGGGTTGTTATCAGTAGAAATGATCTAATTTGAATAATAATAATATATATACCCAATATATATATATATGATATAAGTATATATATAAGTATATAATATATTATATATACATATGTTAAGTATATGAGAGGTATATATATATATATAAGGTTAAGGTTATTACATATATATAGTTGGGTTAAGATATATACCGTAATATGGGTGAGTATATATATATATGCTATATATATTATATATATATATATATATACAAGGTTGTAGACATAAAAAGTCAGCATACATATATATATATATATACTATATATATATATATGTTAAGTAAAGGTTCTTCCTCTCAGTGAATTACTTACTGATAGAGAGCTCAAGTGGGAGGCTGCGTAATAATACCAACATTTACTGCCAAAGACATGTCGCGACTTAAACCTATGAAAGAGTGCCTACTTCAATATTGAATAAGCGACCGCCCATGTCAGACTCAGATTAAAGATACACGCATATCAAGCCTGGTTAGATGGAGTCAGTTGTAATATTAGGACTACAAGGAGAATCACTTGTGACTGATACATAATTTGTATAGATGTAACAAATAATTAAATCATAGTTCACTTGTATAGATAAAAACAATCATGTTTAATTGCAGTATTTACATCTATACAAATTATATCCCATTCAGAGGGATCTCTTTATGGTCCTGTGTGTTACCTGACCCGAAAGTGCAAGTGGAGATGCGTGAATGAGGTATCTGTCCTGGACATAAGTGGTCCTTATTCCCACAACAGGTTAACTCTTTCATAGGTTTAAGTCACAAGATCTTTTTAGCTTTATCGTGCTGAGTAACACGCCTGGCACAACGCCACGTAAATGACTCAATCCTGGCAAGTGAACATTCACCAAGGAGTTATTTTATCTATATATTAAATTGAACTGCTTATATGATATTTATATATAGTAGTAGTATATATATATATATATATATATATATATATATATATATATATATATATACATATATATATATATATATATATATATATATATATATGGTATATTTGTAGATAGTAAAAAGATTTTTAAAAAATTATATAAAAATATTTACTTTTTTTTAACTTTAGATCAACAAAAATACTCTTTAGTTTCTAGAGTTCTCATTAATAAAAATGTAGAAGTAGAAGACTTATGGAAATGCTAAAATCTTTTATTCTGATATTTTTTATGCTAATTCAGCATCTCAAAATGTAAATTTGAGTTTTCTAATATTTAACGTGAAACAAGGCATAATAAGTCCTACAACTTAATTCATAAACGTCAGACTGTGTTATATTTAACTTTAATCTTTAAGACCGATTGGCATGAAAGAGCGAAAGGTGTAATTTAATTACCCAGTAGCCACTTAGGAATTAGTAATTCTTGCTCTTGTAGATACGGCTTTATCCTTGCCCTGTTGGAATGAGACCATAAAGAAGTATAGAGTACAAAACCCTCCTGAATATACTCATATAGTGACTGTTTCATACATTACATAAACAGAACACATAATTACTTAGGAAATTTTCTCATCTTTGCTTACTATAAAGACATAGCAATTTACAAGTAATTTAATGGTTGAGAGACACATTGACAGAGCCCCATAGACCAACTGTTTATCTTCCATGTACTCAAATGATTGGGTCAAGAAAATTTATTTATTTCAATATATTGATAGGCAATATATTGAAATTTGAGATATCAATATATCAATTTCACAAATGTATCATCAATCTATGGCGTAAACTTTATGAATGTGGTATTGAAATTACTTTTAAGAGTAAAATATTTAATTTTTTGATTTTTGGATATATAAAAGTTTTGCCTTTATAATTTCAATAGAGTAGAAATGTGTTCCACCAGAACTAGAAAATTACCGAAATATTTAACACATTTATTCTTGAAGACTTTGAATTAAATTTTAATGCAAATTTTTTAGGAAATATTTTTATTCTGATTAGGTGTTAATTGTAGAAAATCTATATTCGAGTAAAATAAAATAAAAATGGATACTAAATCTGAAATTGAAATTAAAGAGGAAGATTTATATACAGAAAATCACTCTTATAAAGAATATTTCATACAGGGTTGATATATATATATATATATATATATATATATATATATATATATATATATAGATATATATATATATAGTATATATATATATATATATATATATATATATATATATATATATATAATATAAATTGTATATATATAAAATTTGTAATCACTGAACTCCGGGCCCCACAATGTAAGTAGGTCTCATTTATAGTCTGGGGTTATTATGTCTTACCATGATCTTATGTTTCAAAATATTACGCAAATTAAATAAACACTTATGTGCAAACTTTACATGAAATTTGACACTAAAAGATAATGTTATTTTGAAAGAGGCAACCTCTATTTTCTCCAAGATTTTCAAGATATACCTTGTCACAAACTAAATTGCATAAAATCTATTTTTAGTGTCCATTCAAGTAACTGGCTCCAAGATATGATTGAGATGCAAACACCTACCAAACTGAGCTACAAGAACTCGTATATATATATATATATATATATATATATATATATATTTTAATATAAGTATATAAATATAAATATATAAATATATAAAAAAAAAACAGCAGATATATATATATATATATATATATATATATATATATATATATATATATATATACCGTATATATATAACTATTATGGAGTACCATTAAACAGTTTATCAAAAGTAATGGTTAGTAGTTATTAAAAGAAACTATTAAATAAAGAAGTTAATTAGTTATTCCAAAGATTCAAATTGCCATAAATGGCCAGATATATTTTCAACATGATAGGTAAAAGAGGAAAGTATAAGGAGAGATATTTAAAATTATTAAAGCATAAACAGAATGATACCACCAGAGAAATGAAGATGAAGAGAAATTGATGAATTGTTTCTTAGGTATTGGGAATTTTCAAAAGGAGGTCACTAAAGAATATATTTTTGATTTAATGGAAGAATGTATTAACATGGAAAGTTAATAAGGATAAAAGATGGAACAATGGTAATTAAAAAAGAACTAGGTTATGGAGAGATGGAAGGAATATGTTGCAGAATTATTTAGAGATCATTAACCAGCCTTTAAACATCCACTCTACAGTGTGGAGGATATGAAAGCTGCTGTTGGGAATATTAAAACCAAAAAAGTGATTGGTGAGGAGGGAATTGTGAAAGATAAATGTTGGCCTTTGTGAGAATATGCTATTGAAATGTTAATAGGTTTAGCTTATTAGATCTATGAATCTGGGAAAGTAACATTGGGAGTAAATGTGTAAGCTAGTTTTCATTGCGATTTCAAAAAATACAAATAATATTAAACTAAAAATCTTTGTGCTATTAGTATTATGAGCCAAGTAACCCCTCCTCAAATAGGGGTCTTGCCTGTTAGTAAAATTAAAAATAAAACTTTTAAGGGTTATCTTGATCAGGAATAAAATTAGAAAGTAAATTTCTATAAAATATTTGGACATTATATGCAGAAAATTTATTTTAAAATTGAATTGAAATATGAATATTTAAGATAACTGAAAAATATGAAGAATATAAAATGTTTGACTTAGATTTATAAAGATATTATTAAAGGAAAAATCTTTTCCTTTCTTTTTTCATCATCTAATTTTAAATAAGTTAATATTTATGAATATAGTATAATAATACTCAAGAACTGCTAAGAAATATGGAATGTTTAGAGGAACAAAATGTTGAGATAAAGAGAATAGAGGTAGGCTGATAAATTAATTGCTCGTTGTAACTGAAATTATATATTAGAAAGGAAACGGTGAAAATAAGTGGGTGTGCGTAAATGTGCGTTGGTGTGAAATGAATTGAAAGAGAGATAAGAGTTACAGTAATAAGAGTGACTCAGCAGCAAAAGCTATGGTAGACCTTTGTGTGTGTGAGTCCCAGGAATTCTAATAGTTAAATTTAAGTTTGAAAAGGTCAAGGTATGTGTGGTTGTGACGATGGTCCATCTGAGGGAAACGTTGAAGAGCACGATTTTTTGGGATAATACAGAATATATTTGGATGGGGTGAGAGTAGGAGCTAGATTGATAATAGTGTTGGGGGAATCTAAAATGGTTGGAGGTGATCAAAAAGGGGATGACAGTGTTTGGGGTATGGAGAAAATGAGAATGGTAGGGAAGGTGATTGATTTCTGAAGAGAGAGAGGTATGTGTAAGTAATACCTTCTTTAAAAATAAGAGTATCCATAAGTATACCAGAGTTATGGTAGAGATGGTATCCGAAGTGTGAAAAGTGATGATTTATTTTAGGTACAGGAAGAAGGAGATGTTGAAGTATGTGTTGGATGTTAAATCAGTGAGGGTTTAGAATGGGATTAATGGATCATTATATTGTTCTATATAAAAGTGGGGGCTGAATGGAGAGGAAGGTGATACGGAAAGAAAGTAGGAAAAATTAAGAGTGAGAAGTTAAGTAAATTACAATAATTAAATAAGTGTAAGAGCGCTCGCTAGTAAATCGTTGTATGTGAACGAGTTGATACTGAACTGATAGCAAATGAAGGAAGCAATTAGTAGTGCAAAGGAAGTGTGGATGCTAAAGTAGGAAGTGCAAGCACGTTAATAGTAATTGGTGGAATGAAGAGGTGATGAAAGCGGTTACAAAAGAAGGTGGTTGAATGTCGAAAAGCAAATGATGAAGTCACAAAAGAAAGATGCTTGGAATTATATAAGGGAGGAAAAAAATACTAAAAGGTGCATGCAAGGAGAAAAAACAAGAGGTAAATGAACAGTTTGGAAGTGAGGATGAATGAGACACAAGGGAATAGGAAGCTCTTCTGGAATAAAGCGCGAAAGGTTAAGAATGAGAACAAGGGAATCTGCGAACAATGAATAGACGGTGCTTTTGTAACTATTTGTACTAGAATGTGAGGGAGAGGAAAGAACACTTCTGAAAATCTGCACACAATATTAACAGTAATGATGAGGTGTTAGTGAATGTGTGTGGTTTTGATGGTGCAAGAAGGAATAGGTATTTTTGGGGATGAGGTTATTAGTAAGGAGGAGGTAAATGGGTAGAGTGAAAGTTGAAGAAATTTGTAAATCTGCAGGTATAGATGAAATTACTAGTGAATGATCAAGAGCGGAGATATATATGATTGATTGGATTTGGAAGTCAGTACAAAGCTGCTTATGTAGGAGGTGGTAGTTCCAAGGGGATTGAGTGAGAGCGGGTAATAAATTCTACAGGTGTGTAAGGGGGAGAGCAGGTGGGAACTGCAGAAATTATAGGGAAATTAGTTTGCTGAGTGTTGTATAGAAGGTATATGCTGGTATTTGGTCGAAAAGTTGAGTGACTGAGGGACTGTTTGGTGAAGAACAAAAGTGTTTAGAGTGGTGAGATGTGTGGATCAAATTCTTTACTACTTTGAAACAAATTAGGAGCAGGCTCTATGGAGAAGAAGAATAAATATATTTAGGTTTCATGGATTTACACAACAAGTGTATGATAGAGTTAATAGGAGTTTTGCTGGCAGGTGGTCATTAGTGACAGGCTGGTTGTAGGTTTGAATGAATCAGCATAAAAGACCATAGAAGCATGTGTAAGAATAAATGGTGTCAATGGTGATTATTTTGATTAATAGCGAGTGAGACAGGGTTGTTATGTTCCTTGGTTATTCAATGTATATGGATGGGTTATGAAAGAATTGGAGGTGGGAATGGCAGGAAATGAAAAGAATGATGGAGAATGGAGAGAAGTGGAGGGTGGCCCTACCTATTATATGCGGGATGATTTGGTTCTGTATGAATCTGAAGGAGAGTTTGAGAAAGATAGAGAGATTTGGCAGTGGGTATGTAAAAGGAGGTTTGAAAGTAAACGTAGATAAGAGTAAGGTTATGGTTGTGAGGAGGACAGTCCTCAGTGTTATGTTAGATGATGGAGCAGCTGGAACAAGGGTCTGAGTTTCAATATTTAGGGTATGTGTTGGATGAGAAGGGAACTGATTATTTCTTATGATGCAGAAAGTTATAGGGGAATGGCAGGAAGTGTCGTTGGCAATTAAACGTTATGAATTTAGAAGACCTAAAGCCTGAGTATATTAGAGCTTTATATGGCACAAAGAATAAGTACTATGTTATTGGGTATAGTAAGGAGACATGTCCGGAATAAGAAGTATAGATTCAAAATCCAATGTGTTCAGATGGACAATCTTAGGGGCATGCTAGGGTGTGAAAGAATTAATAAAATGAGGAATGAAAATGAGAGTTGTGGAAAGTGGAAGAAAAGGGGTAAATGAAAGAGAGAATAAATGAAAGTATGTTGAGATGGTTTGGTCATGTAAAGGACATGGATGATAGTCGGCTGATTAAGCGGATGTATAGAGATACAATCGACTGGTTGGGAGACCAAAGATATATGATTGAGTTTAGAATGAATGTCTGAAGGGAGAAATGAGTTAGTAAGAAGTATAATAACAACAAAAAATGATGAGAAATTAGGCGTGGGGTTTATATGGTTGCGGCTGTAAACATTCACCCTGGGCCAAGGAGAACCCCCCACACCGACTATTTACACATAGGGTCTGTCGCAACCTACGAAGCCTAGGTGGATTCTCCGTGACGAGCCTCATCACCATCAATGGCTGGGAGGGGGCGGTGGGTTGGGCTTCTCCTTTCGACTCTCTGTCTGCCTTCACTGCTTTTCCGACATGACACGCACCTACCTCAGCTGTCTTGGGCAAAAGAGAAGATAAAGAAAGAAATAATACACACACACACACACACACACACACACACACATTAATGTTAATAATACACAAGAATAAGACACACACACACACACACACAATTGTTGTAAGCAAACAAACTATCAATTTCTTTGTTGATAAAATAGTTAAACTGCCTTTAACTTACTATCTTTTAACATTGACATCACATGACTCCAAACCACATACTGGGTTTAAATCAAAACTATTAAAATACATTTTAATTTAAATGTTTTAAATATTGTTAGGATATTCTGTATTTTCTTAATTTTAAAAAATTTGGTGATAATCATCCATGCGGTACATTTCATTTGTATTCATCTCTTAATAAAAGGATTGTTTTTAAATATTTGTATTAGTCCAATCCAGACTGACGCTCCAAAATCAGCTCAATCTCCTTCCTATTGACTGGAAAGTTTTTTGTTTTTTTATTTTCAAATAAGATTTCGTTTTTTCATGGATCTTTTTCACAATTGGCTTGATATTTGGTTGTATTACATCCCTTTAGGCTTACTTATACATCTTTCATTTTAATTTCAGATTTTCCAACGATGAAACAAACTTTGCTTTTTACTATATAACATTAAAAATGAAGAATTAGACCAAAATGCACCACAAAGTCAGAAATGAGGGAATCAAATACCTTGATTTGATGAAGGGCTTGCCGCACATGGAACCTATAAATCTGAGAACTGATGACAGAGAAAACAAGTGCCACAAGTGCCAGTCACACTTGTAGACGTATGTTATTCTTTGTCGGCTTCTTTTACCTAAGAAACATTATTATTTAAAATATTATTATTATTATTATTATTATTATTATTATTATTATTATTATTATTATTATTATTATTATTATTATTAATATTACATATCCCCCCTGTTAACGTACCCCACCTTGTCGTGGTGGTCTCAGATACCTTTCCGAATGGTATCTGCGAAAGTGGTTGTACGTTTTTATTTTTCGTTGATTTTTCCCCCTTTTTGTTGTTCCCCTTTCCATTTAGATATGTTTCTTGTTTCCCCTATTAATATTCTTTTTATTATTATTTTTGGTTATTATTTTTCTTATTGTTACTATTATTATTATTATTATTATTATTCCCGTTCTCCTTACCCTTCCTTCCTCAGTTTCTGTCCCTTCTCCTCCGTTTTCTGTACGTACTACCCTTACAAAAAATCCCTGATCTCTCTTCTGAGAGTCTCTCCAGCCCCGCTTCCGGTGGGCTACCGGGCTGTTGTCTCTGTGTTTTATGGGCCCATCTTTCCCTCCTTTCCCCGTGAGTGAGGGTACAGGTCGAAAACCGGTTTTTGTTGCCTTTCTCCGGCTGCCTATTAGAACCTGAACCTTGCTCCTAACCCAGAGGAGGTTGTCCTGTACTTGGGCATGAATCTGGGTTTTGCGTCTTATCCGTGTGGTGCACGGCTTTTATTTCTTCATCTTTGGGACTGACGCAGTTCCGGGGCTTTTCTTCCGAGGCCACACTCATGGGTTCACTCTACGTGGGTGGGGCTTGTGGGGAGGAAGTGTAGCCTGGGCCTGTGGTGGATATGCGGTTGCTGCAGTTACGCTGCCGGGATTATGCGTTTATTCATCATTTGTGTTATTGAATTTGTGTTTATTTATTGCGGCGCTGATGTTTTGCAGGAGTATTTTTCATGGGAAGAAAATCTAAGTTTACCGTTCCCAGAAAGGCGGCATCACTCATCTGGCGGGTCCCCAACCTGTCCCCTCCCGGCCGTTCCCAGGCTCGCGTCCAGCAGGGGCTTGACGCCCTTGTTGATGAATGGTTGGTACCACCACCCACCCTATCGCCCCCGATTCCGGTCCCGTTTCAGGGACCGCCCTGTTCAGACCAGGTGGAGGCTGTTGTGGCCCTCAGAACACCTCTTGTCTCTCCGTTCTTTACGTTTGCCATTCCAGGAGCCCTGCGTCAGCGGGGTTCCATTCTAAACGCCAGTATAAACCATCGCCGACGTTCACGTTCGCCTACCCCCCAGAGGTCCCGGGTCTTGATTCCTACCCGCTTTATTTTTATTTATACATTCAACGTCCTTCGTCTCACTGACTTCGTGGAGCCAACCTTAGTGATGCTTGGAAGCTGCTCTCCAAACTACTGAGCCACAGGCTGCGCCAATGAGGAACGGTTCCCTCTTGGTTCGTGCGCCTCTCGTACCCAGAGCAACGTCCTTGCTTCCCTATCCCATCTGGGAAAGATTCCTGTCATTTCTAAATCTGATGATGTCCGTAACACGTCAAAGGATACCATATATGCGCCGGAGTTCTGTTCCGATGCTTCTATTTTGACATCCTAACTCATTTACAGGCTCACCACGTGCCTGTCACTGATCAAGTTTATCGGTTCTCCACGTAAGTGATGACCCTCCAGACGAACCCTTCGTCTGTTACTACCTTCTCTGTGCCTTTCTCTCCATCCAAGGTAAAACTTGGCTTTACCATGCACACGGTTCGAACTTATGTGCCCTTCCCGAGAAGATGTTTCGGTGCCACAAATTTTGGTCACCCTCAGAACTATTGTCGGTCTCCCCAGTCCATTCGTCCGACTTGGCAGTTCTCTCCACCCAACCAAAACTAGAGATCCTCCATGCTTGTCCTAACTGCAAGGGGGCCAGCCACCTGCCTCCCTTCTGTCCGCTCGCCCTTTTTCGCCCCGCGCGAAATCGGCGGTGCGCAGCCATTCATGGGCATGACTGTCGTGAGCACTACCCGCCAATAGGGTGAAGCTGGCTCATCTTCCTCTATCTTATGCTGCGGCGGCGTCCACTCCATCTGCGGTTGCCTCTTCCGTTGTTCTCATCGCCCCCGTGCGCGTTGTCTCCGGGCCGTTCTGCTTTCGCGTTCGACCTGTTCGGCCTCCGTGCCGGCTCCCGGTTCACCTGTTTCGGGTTTTTGCGGCTCCTGAATACCTGTCCTCCCAACTCTCCCGAGATGGTCCACCGGACCGCTCGTCGCTCTTCGCCGACCACACACGACCCTCTCTCACGCTCCTCCTTGTTGAGGTCCATGCAGCTCCCAAGGGGGTATCTGATTTTGCGACCAGTTCCGCTTCTGAGGTCGATGGCAATCGTCCACCTCGTCGGAGCCTACCTGTACCGTCTCCTGGAAAACGCCCCGTTTCTGTTTCGCCGGGGAAACAACGAGTCCTTCTTAACGGTTGCGAGAGTCCGTCCAAGGGCGATCCTCCTTCCGGACAGATGAACCGTACTGCTTGCTTATTTGGCTACGGACTTCTTGAAACGGAAGGAACCCGTTTGCACTGGGGGTCCTGTCTCTTGTCTTGCCCAAACGGCCTCGACGCTCTAACAACCTGCGTGGCCAATCTAGGAACAGTGGTCCAACCTCTGTCCGTTCTGATAATTTGTTACTCACGCCGCCTAAGCCCGCTTCGCCTCTACATTATTCCAGCGATTCTGAAACTTTTTCGGATGCCACAGATGGGACCTTTCGACCACTTCTTCCGTGGGGGTGTCTACGTGCTGACACTGTTGTCCCACCCGAGGGGGGGTCCGAGAGGTGTCGATTGACACCTCGCCCGCTCGCAGTTTTCAGGTACACGTGGCACCACTTCGATGTGTGATGAGGGTGGGTTGGCTGCTGGTGGGTGGAGGTTGGAGTATTCCTCCTCCCTTCCTGCCTCTTCCCCTCCACCCACCTTTGACTGGTCCCGCCGACAGAGCTTGGCTCTACTCTGAGTGCGGCCCGCTTCCTGAGATTTTTTAACTGCCATCGCCATATACACTTGTCATCCGATGCGTCTCATCTCACTCCCCGACACCGTTCCTACTTGTCTTCCTCTTCCATCTTCTCCCCCAGCCTCTGTTAGGCGCCCTGGCAGGACGCGTCCCCTTCCGGCTTGCTAGGGAAGTTCGAGGGGAGTGATGTTCGAAATGTTGAGTGTAGACTTGCCCGCCTCTTGCGCAGCCCTCTCCTTGTTGTGCCTAGGAACCCCCTCCGCAAACACCAGGGGGTCCACATATCCCTGTTGCAGGGATTTTCCCTCTCTGGTTTGAGGCTCCTGCCGGTGGTCGTCCGACGGCTCCCTGGGACCCTCCCGCCTCAACCCCGAAGAGTCTGCAACATCCCAAAACATCGTGACTATTGTCACGGATCGCCTCGACCTGACCAATGATTATTTCCCGTTTATGGCACGTTTCCTCTAATGGCCGCGGATACTTTGCCAATTACGAAGAGCTGAAGCGATTACTTGTCGATCATCATCAGCCCTTGGCTGTTTGTTTGCAGGAGTTGCAACTTCGTGACCGTGCCCTTTGGCAACCTTCATATCATCTCTTATTTCCTGAATCGGGCCAAAGAATAGGGGTGGGGCAGTGATCCTGTTTCACGAGTTCAGTCCTATTCCCATTCCACTCTCTACCTGGGTTGATGCCGTGGCGGCTCGTCTCCATCTTGACACGCCGCTTATGCTGTGTCAAAAATCTTTGGCGCCTGTAAATATACCAAGAAGGTTGACCTCGTCGCTTTTTTTCACGTGTCTCCCTACGCTCCAGCTAATCCTTTGCGACTTTTAACCTCGCCATCCTTTGTGGGAGATTCTGTTACGTCCCCAATGCCGATTGGCTGTTGAGTATTTTGGTGATTTTTCTTTTGATGTGTCTCAACACGGGCCTTCCAATCTTTGAACGTTTTGATACAAGGGGTAATCTCTTCCTGTGCTGACGTTCGTTGTGTCCATCTCGTTCCTTGTGATCGTTTTTGGGGTGGGGAGAGGGTCGTCTTTCCTTTTGTGGTGTAGTGACCACTACCCTATCGTGATACCATCCTTCTCGGCCCCAGTCCTCGTAGCTACCACCTTATTCTGGTTGGCGCTATGACAGGGCAGACTAATTCTTCCTTCATCAGGCCACTTTGCATTTCACCCTTCCTGCACCTAACTGTGTCTCTGTCGCCGGCGGATGCATTTACTACTCAGGAAGTATCCTTCAGGCGGCACGGAGCATTAAGCACCCGTTCATCTGGGACCCGGAAAATCAACAAATCCCTAGGAAACTAGGAGGTGGGCACTGGCCACCGAAAGCGTAAGCCAGGCAAGCTGGGCAAACAGACCTACCATCCTTCCAAATCCTTGATTCTGCTTGGCGCTGGCGGCCCGGCTCCCCGGCGTATTAACGTCGTACGCGAAACAGTATTTTCGCACATGGCCGTTTCACCGTTACCCTTCACGCCGTAATATCAGTCCATAAAGGTGCGAAAAATTTCCGTAAACACCACGTTGATCCGCCTGTCATCCTCGCTATGGCCCGCAAACTTCGATGTCATCTCTGCTCCCGGGGTCGTGGTGGACGAGTTGGGTTATCACTTCGCGTCCTGTTCCAGCGGCTCCCAGTATCCTGAACCTTTTCGTTCCAGTCGCTTGCGGGTGGAGTTTCCCGATTTTTCTGTTCCGCCTGGTACAGACCTTCCGTACAACCACATTCACCAGGCCGAGTTCCAGACGCCTCAAGCTCAGGATGGTGCGCCTGGTCTGACGGCATCTCCTTCAGATAGATGCTTTGACATGTCATCCATCTGCCACTGCCTTCCTTCTCGGCTTATACAATAGAATATGGGTGGAGGGGGTCTTCCCTCCTGTCTGGTCTACTGCATATATTGTCCCCATTCCCAAACCTGTGAAGGATCCGACTTCTTCCGATAACCATCGCCCTATTTCATTGACCTGCAATACATGTGAGCTCATGGAGAGATTGGTGGCTTCCCGTCTTGTTCCCACGTTGGAGCAGCTCCATGCATTTTCCGACTACCAATTTGGTTTTCGTCGCTATCGCTCGACCCAGGATCCTCTCCTTCGGTTGGATCACGACATTCGTGAGTCTTTTTGCTTCCACAAAATGACCTCGCCGTCTTCTTGACCCGAAAGGCGTGTGCGATAGCACGTGGAGGTTAGTTGCGGGAGCCTAAATTTCTTTTGGGACTTTCTAGGGGGCAACTTCCTATTCCTTCAGTTGTTGATGTCGAATCGTTCGTTTCAGGTCCGTTGTGGTGCCACGCTGTCGAGGTGTTTTTTCCTGGACGAAGCGTGCCGCAGGCAGTGTACTGAGCGTGAGTTGCTTTTCGCCATTGGTTTCAATGGTGTTGTCGACCTATCCTGACGTCAGTGCTGCTCCACTCATGTTGACGATCTTGCCCTGTACATCTCTGGAGCTAAACTTTCTTGTATGGAACGTCAACTTCAGCTGCCATCAGACAGGGTTCTCCTGGTGCTCTACGCGTGGCTTTACATTCTCCACGTCGAAAAACTACAGCCGCTTCTGGAAAAATGTCGTAGGGTCGTAAGGGTCGCCTACAATCGCCTCTATGGCTCCCCTGTCCGTGTGGGAGCCGAGGGTGCGGTTCCCGGGTCTGTTGCTCGATGAGCGCCCTACATAAACCTTCCTCATATTACTCTCCTCAAAGCTAATTGCTGCCGTTCCTTGACTACGGTACCTCAAATTCCAAGACTTGGGGTGGTCAGAAAAACCATGCCCACCCCATAGCCATCATGCTGGTGTGGGCTAAACCTGGACCATGGTTGTGCCATTTATAGAGCAGACCTCCAGTCCTACCTCCAAGCCTTTCTGATTCAGACTGAAGGTCTGAATTGCCAATGGCAGGAACCTCTGTTCTCTCCGAGGGAGAGCCTGAGGTGGAGGCCGGGGGTGATGCCCTCATCCCTGAGAGGAGGGAGCAAAAAAAAAAAAAAAAAAAAAAGCTCATGTGCTCGTTGTTCATCCGTCTTCAGGTTCCTACCTCGTCGGCTTTGACACCTATAATAGAGCGTGTTCGTCGCAACCCTTCTTATTGGCACTTGCTGGGGTTGTTACTTCCATCTTTGCTTTCCTCGACCTTCCTCACGCGAGCGGTCATGCAATTTGATTTTTACCCATACCCGTTCAGGGGTCTTCTCCGCCTCCCGTTTCCTCTGCAGTGGATCCTGTCTTCCTTGCATAAAGTCGAGGCACACCCAGTGCCGTTGAGGGACTTTGTATCTCGCCGCGAGGTCCATAGCGACTCCCATATGGCTTTACACCGATGGTTCAAAGACGAAGGAAGGGGTGGGAGCTTCAGCTGTGTTTCACTCTGTATCCCATACCCTCTGCCCTATTTGTCTTGTTTTTTTTCAGCTGAACTAATAGCACTGTCCATGGCGGTGAACAATAGTACCTTGCCTGGGGGTAATTATACCATCTTTTTCGACTCGGAGCGCTCTCCAGTCGTTGTTTGACCGGTCACCTGTAACCCGTTGGTCTGTGCCATTCAGTTCCTCTGCTTGTTACCAGCGCAGCACCACAACATTGAGTTTTGCTGGGTTCCCTTCCAGCGTGGGTGTTCCTGGCAACGAACGGGCCGATTGGGAAAAACGGGCGGCTGCACACAGGGTGTCGAGTGCCCGTTACCTTCTCCTGCTGTGCGTCAAATACTCCCCGCCAGATTCCATCCCTGCGTCGGGGCTTCTCCTCTGGCTGCAGTCATGTTGGGGCGGAGGATGTTTCGTGGCGCCAAACTGGACTATCAAACCCGTCCTTAAGGTGGTCTTCACCTGTAGGAAGAGGCGCCTCCCGGAGGTGGTCCTGGCTCGATTGCGTCTGGTCACAAATTCACCCATGGGGTTTTGCGTCGTGAGGGGTTCCCCTGTCGCCCATTTTGTTCTCCAGTTGTCCTCACTGTCGCTCATCTCTTGTGATTGCGCTGCTATCTCGACCCTTCGAAGTAAGTTCTTTCCTGACGTGCTAACTAATACCACTTCAACAAGGCCCTCAGCTGTTTTTATCCGAATTGTTTCATTTCAGTCACTTGATTGCATTTTTGCATACCTCTTGGACCTGAACATCTTGTATAAGACTCCAACCATCTCAGCCATGCGTTCCTCTTTCGTTTTGTTAGGGATTTCTCCTGTCGTTAGTTTGCTAACACGGTCAGCCGTATTCTTGTGTGCTGGATCCCTGGGTACATCCACTCCAAAAAAAAAAAAAAAATCATTATTATTATTATTATTTATTATTAGTTATTATTATTATTATTATTATTATTGGTTATTATTATTATTATTATTATTATTATTAATATTATTATTATTATTATGATTATTATTATTATTATTATTATTATTATTATTATTATTATTATTATTATTATTATTATTATTATTCTTATTATTATTATTCATATCATCTTTATCACTCCTTCCTTTTTTTCCTTAAGACTAAAAGGTGTGTGACATGCATTAGAAAGAAAAGTAGTTGGAAGAATATGAGGCACAAGTTGAAAAGAAAGTTCAGCCTTACCGTCCCCCTATAACTACTTATTATAGTGATAACTCGTCGCAAGTCGAAAATCCACCCTAGAGCTTTCACGGGACCGGATGGACCCTCACCATGGCATATCGTCAAGTGTAGGGTTCATCATCTGAGGCTACTACAACCATACTCCCCTCACAAAACCCCGCCATTCACCTTATTATGCACCTTTTCTGTTCTCAGCCAACCATGTTACTTTTTCTCCAGATATTCCTTTTACTGACTCGATCCACTTTTTTTCTTTTTCAGTTTCCAACTGGCTTTATCTCAACACCTCTACACCACACTATTCATCCGCTTAACCAAACGACTATTCATCCTTTCCACATGACCAAAACCATCTCAACGTACTCTTTTTATATTTATTCTTCATTTTTTAAATTTCCTTCTTCTCACACACCAAATAACTCTCACGTTCATTCATTTTATCACTTCTTCTCACACCTAATACGCCTCTAAGATTGTCCATATTTGAACACATTGAACTTTTAGATCTATACCTTCTTATTCCAGACCATAAGTCTCACTACCTATACACAACACAGGTAACAACATACCCTCATGTAAGAGACCCTAGTAGCACAATCAAGACTTAGTCCTCTTTACATCCACCACAATGATTTAATTGCAATTCAAATCCACCTTCCAGCATTCACAACTTTCCCCACACACTGCACTCATCCGTTCTCTCTCATCCAACATATACCCAACATAAACTCAGACACTTGTCCTAGCTGCCTGCTCACCATCTTAACATAACTTCACACTGAGGACTGTCCTCACCTTCAACACATCCATAACCTTACCCTTATCTACACAAGTCACTTGAAACCCTCCTTTGGCTAACACCCCACCAAATCTCTACCAATTTCCTAACCTCTCTCTCTCTCTCTTCAGATTCACCTCACACAAAAACCAAATCATCCGTATATAATAGGAAGGGCACCCACTCTCACCCATTCTCCATCATTCTAACCATTTCCTGCCACCCCCACCTCTTCTAATTTCTTTCATCAAACCATCCATATACAAATTGAATAACCAAGGAGCATAACACACATCCCTGCCTCACCTTGCTATTAATATTAAACCAATCACTTTTGACACCATTTACTATACACCCCTCCCCTTCTCAGCACGCACCCACCTTGGTGGTAGGCTGATGAGTTTCTTAAGTTGTTCCTCCTTCCATTTACATGTTCTCGGTTTATTTTTACATAGGGCTATTGTTTTTTTTGATATTACTCTTATTATCTCTATTATTTTATTATTATATATATTATTATTAATATTATTATTACACATATTATTATTATTATTATTATTATTGTTTTTAATATTTTTGTTACTTTATTATTGTTATTATTATTCTTATTATTAATAATTATTATTATTATTATTATTATTATATATTATTATTATTATTATTATTATTATTTTTTTTATTATTATTATTATTATTATTATTATTATTATTATTATTATTATTATTATTATTTTTTTTTTATTATTATTATTATTATTATTATATATCTATTACCTATTAATTTAAACTTACAAAAAAATCTCCGTTTGTGTCAAAATAATAATAATAATAAAAAAATAATAATAATGAAAAAACAGCTCCAATCGCCAATGCGAGGGCGTTAGCCCTCGCTCATAGCCACCTTCGAACCAATGCACATGCCAATGCCCATGCCCATGCCCATGCCCATGCCCATGCCCATGCCCATGCCCATGCCCATGCCCATGCCCATGCCCAACGTCGTGAGCGTAGAGCGTAAAGCAGAGCGGAGCAGGCAAAAGAAATGTATCGGGCGCCCGTGCTCATCGGAAAAGCTTGTTCGTTAGAGCAAGAGATATGGTATTGTTAAAGAGCATACATATGATTATTATTATTATTATTATTATTATTATTATTATTATTATTATTATTATTATTATTATTATTAAATCAAATTGATTTAGACCGTCAAGTTGTACAGAATAAAGAAATTGCTAAACTGCTCGCAATCTAAATTTGTATTG
>JABUQX010135736.1:0-12500 GCA_015478945.1 Trachelipus rathkii
TATAGTGTATATTATATTATTAATATTTATATCTTATCTTCTTATTTATATTTTAATAGTGTTATATATATATATATTAATTATATAATATATAATATATCTTTATTATATTATTATTAATACTTTTAGTATTCCTTGTAATATTTAATTATAAATATTTCTTCTCTCTTTCGTTCTCTCTCCACTATACTTATATTGATATATATATTTGATATCTATTTATATTTATATCTATTATTATATACTATATAAATTATATATATTTTTATATAAATATATTTTATATTTATATATATTATATATTTTAATTATAAATATATATATCTTATTATATATATATATTATATCTATATTTATTATAGTATATTATATATTTATATATATTTAATCTATAATATAGATATAATATTATTATATATATTATTATAAATTATATTATATAGTTAGTTTAATATATAATTATATATTTATTATATTTAATTATCATAGTATTATATATTAAAATATTATTATATTTATAATATATTATATATTTATTTCTTATTTATTATATTATATTTTTTATTATATCTATTATTTATTTATATTTCTTCTCTCTCTCTCTTCATAATTTCTTTTCTCTCTTTTAATATATATATATATAGTTTATTATATATATATATATTATATTATATATTTTATTAATATATATTTAATAATATCTTATTATATTTATATATTACTAGTATTACTTAATAATTATATATTATATTATTATATATATTTTAATTAGTTTATATATATATATTATATTTATATACTTATATTTATATAAAATAAATACACAAAACCAGAGATATAGATATATAAATTGAATATTCTTGTGATTTAGCCTCTCTTTATATGGATTACATTGGTGAGGTGAGCAATTCATGATATCAGACCTAGTACAATAGTAAGGGTGAGCGTGGAGAATTTCTTTAGGATAACATTATATAACTTTGTATCTAGCTGGAATCATACAATTGCATGCTAATTTAAATATTATTAAGTTTTACTTATTATATTCTTATTTTTTGGATTTATCTTATTATTTATTTATATGTTTATATTTTTATATTATTATATATTACTTACTATTTTATATTTATATATCTATATCTATTATATATATTATCTTATATACTTTTATATTTATATTTATATTATATTTATATTAGATATTAAATATATATTTATTCATATTTATATATATATAATACTTATATATATCTCTATATATACTATTAATTACTATATATATATATATATTACTTAGTAATCTTTTGATATATTTAGTATTAAATATATTAAATTATTCTCTTTTAAATTAATTATTCATAGTCTCTTGTAGACCAACCATTCCCGACATAGGCAAATAGATATTTAAGTAAAGAACATAGCTGCATGGGCAATCTTATATATATTAGCTGTTTTTAGTGTTTAATTTGTATCTATGGTATATTCTATTTCTATATATAACATACTCTTTCTCGAGCCATTTCTGTGCACTATTATACAATAGCTAATTTCTGTGTTATTATATAAATAAATTAAGAGGTTTATATATAGTTGATATTGTCATTATTAGGTTAGCATATATACGCAGATATATTTGGACATATAGTCATACCTAAGACGATTCTGAAGTTTTGGATAGTTAGTATATATGAGGTCTCGTATATTATATTTATTACCTTACTTTTACTTCTTGTCTCTTCCTAACATTAATAATAGTCCTCCTAGCGTGTTGGTAAGCCCATTTGTATGTATATATATTGATATTTGTTCGAATGGTTAGGATTGAGAGTGGAGGATCATAAGTTGCGTTGTTTGGGAAGTATTGTTTCACGGTACGGATACATATAAACTCGGTCTTTGCTAGAGCACCGGTATTATTTCGAGAACCTTTTCTGTTTTCTTCTTGTTTATATTCGCTGCTTTTTCATGAAAATTTTTCCAGTTAATTTTGTCGTCCATTATATATATTCGCAGTGATATGATATTGTCGTTATAGATTATGCTGACTCGATAATTTAATATATAAAAAGTTAGTCTATTATTGTTCGTATTCTCAAATATGTTATAGAATTAGAGAACTCGGTACTTATACCTCTGTGATATAGATACTCAGTTAAATATGATATACATAGTTTTTGTTGAATTTTCTCAGAAGATCTTGTACTGTAGCTGGTTGGAGGCGGCGGCAGCCTGTTTTTAACTAGGTTTAATTCACTGGCGCTGCATAAGCACTCGTCTTGTCTAGCGCAGTGTTGGAGAGAATACTATATTGTTCTGCAGTAACAGATTTATTTGTCCGCCGCAGCACCGTTGTTTTTAGTATGGTCTCGATTTATCTGCGATTAGTAGAAGGAACGGGGCGCTCGCCGTGATAAGACATGGTTTCAGTCTTTGTTTAAACAATTTTACTTATGCAAACTGTGCTTCGAGCACTGGTTATGCGACATAACACGGGTATGGTCTATTATAATATTTTGTAGGTTCTTCTCTTTTATATTTTATGATTCTCTAAATATATCTGTAATATCTCTCATAAAATAGATAATATACGTATAGAGTATATGTTTACACTGTATTTTCACTAAGGAATTTGTATCTCACGTAGATAATCTCAAAATTTTTCCAATGACATTTGATTGCGTTGTGTAATTTTTTTTTTTCATAATTCGAATAGCGTTTCGTGTGAGTCTGATTTGTGACTCATCGGGTCTTGCTACCTCTAGGTGCTTCTGTGCAATTCCGCAATTTCTTATTGGATTTTCACTGTCACGCGTGTGTAGCTTTATACTTTTATATCACGGTGTTGTTTGCGGGTCATTTTTTTATATATTTGATTCAGAGATTTTTGGGTTGGGAATTGGGTGGTTTTTTTTCTTTGACAAATTTAATTTTTCTTCACTTTTATTTTTATCTCATAACTTAGTTTTCTCTAATCTTAATTTTACTAGGATTATGGTAAGTTTAGTAAATATATTTCTTTCTTATTTTTAGTTTTAATTAAGTTATTTTATATTTATTATTACTATCTTATTTTCATCCTATGTTGTCTTACGTATCCTCTGTATCTGTATGGTATTTATATGTTTCTTACTCCTTCCATCTCCTTTTATCTCGTATTATTTATTACTTTTATCTATTCTCATTGCTACTATAATTATCATATCTTACTATTATATCTCATTTATATGGTATCTATCTTTATATCTCATAATATATATATATATCTCTATATTACTATATTCAGTAGCGGCTCGTGAACCGAATACATGGGGAGGCAATTCAAATAATTAAAATGTTTATATTTATATATATATATATCACTATTATTTATTATACTCTTTCTCAATATCTCTATTCTATATGATCCTATTATTACTATGGTTTCATGGGTGTATATTATAAATCATAATTATAAATTATATATATCATATAAATATTATATATATATATAATTATAATAGTTATGAATATGGGATTACTCATACTGTATGTTAAGTACCACACCAACTATAGCTACTTGAAAAAAGATAAATTCTTCTTTCCTTTCTTCATTGCGAACTTATTTGTATGTTCTCTTTTCATACCATGATTTGGATGATTGTACTTATTAAAAGTTTTGTTTATACTGGTAAGTACGGCAAATTTGACGATTCTTGTCTGTGACTCTCTCTCGTTGCTCTCGGGGTTTTCTTTACACGGTAGGCCTAGAAAAGCTCCTTTCAAACCGATGCCCTTTGTTGATGTGTCTCTCGGATTTTTTGAGGAATAGGCACTCAAATATCAGTCTAAGATTCATGGAAACCACATCTTGTAATTCATTCTCAAGATGGTTTTATACATAGCTTGAATTGTATTTCTCTGTTTACCGAAAAGATATTAACATTTGTTTGGCATAATGGTTATATTCCATTTAGCGTAAAATAATATTGTCTCAAAAAAGATACATCATGTGGCCTTAGAATCTAAGGCTTCTTAAGGAAACTTGTTTTGGCTCGTCAGCATTTTGTTGTTGATTCCGATGACTGTAAAATTTTAAGGCGATATTTGAGAATCTTTTTCCCGATCTTTTGAATGATGATATTACATTATTTCTAAAGGTTTTCTTATAATGGCTTGATACACTAACTGATTCTTTTCTTCTTCTTCTCTTTCTCTCCTTTTTCTTCTTTTTTTTTCTCTTTTCTTCTTCTTCTTCTTTTTCTTTTCTTCTTCTTCTTTCTTTCCCTTCTTCCCCTCCTTTCTCTCTCTCTCTCTCTCTCTCTCTCTCTCTTCTCTCTCTCTCTCTCTCTTTCTTCTCTCTTTCTCTCTTTCTCTCTTATCTCTCTCTATATTATATCTATATTATATATATATATTTATTATTTTTTTATAGGTATGGTTTTATTAATATTATATATGAATTATATTATTCAATTATATTATTTATATATATATATTATTATCTTTTATATATTTTTTATAATATTATATATTTTAAATAGAGTTTTTGTTTTTTAATTTAATTTATAAAAAATTAGCTTTTCTTTATTTATTTTTCTATTTTTCCCATTTTTCTGAACCTAGGAGTCAGCCGTTGTGCTTAGAAGAAATCGATTATTTTTATGACATTTTCTATGGAGGCTTCGATATAAACATCCTCAGAAGTAGACATAAATAGTTATACGTTTTTTCTTTTACCGCTTGCTTCATGCACCAAGGTTCTTGAAAGCATTTTATAATTTACAGATTTGCGGAGGCAAAATCGAATTCCTCCGATCAATGATCCTTATTACAATAATGTTGGAAGAATCTCTAAATGTTTTAATGTATACTTTTTAGGTCCTTGTTTCAATTTCTTTTAAGCATTATTTAAGTATAATAAATAGTAATTTGAAATATCTTTTCTTTGGAAAAAACATTTTAACTCTTGCTGTTTATCTGTCTTTTTAGAGAGAGGGGGACGAGGATTCGCTGTGCTTCCATCTGGTTGGAAGAACTGGCGCCTGGTTACTATATATATAGGGTTTAGTGATTATACTATTTATTTTTGGTTATATATATTTTATAGTTTATATTCTCATATTCTAATTGTTATTTTTATTTACTGTTGAAGTACTCTTGCATTTTCAGGATCTGCATATTGATTTTATAGGCTATATGATCCTTAAGTCCCTATATCTATATATACTTATATATATCTATTATATTATATATAGGTTATATATATATATTTTAATTTATTATTTGCATTTTATTTTCTATATAAATATAATAACCTTATACATATATAATATTTATTTTATATAGTATTATATATATATATATATTTATTATTATTATGAAGTTTATTATATATATATTATATATATATATATCTTTTTTTATTTAATCCTTAATAAATACAAGAGTATATTAAGGTATATTATATACTATATATTATGGAGTATATATATAACTTATTTATAATAATATATATTTTTTCCTTGCGTGTAGAATAATAGTGCTATTTATATATATTTATATATTATAAAAAGTTCATATGTATTGAGATAGTTTAATTATTGTTTGTATTTTTTTTAAAGTTTTTGTGTTACCATATATTTACACTATGTATATTATTATGGTTTATTTATATATTATATATTTTATCTATTATTTATATATATATTATATATATATATTTATATAGTATATTATCTATATTATATTATTATATTATATATTTATTATATATATTAATATTTCATATGTTATGAGATGTTATATAATATATTGTATTGTATTTTTTTTTAAAGTTTTTTGTGTCCTACTGTATAATATCTGAGAAGTCTAATTTTAATTGTGTATGTTTTGTTAAATGTTTACTTGTGTTTTGGTTTAGTGTCTTTTCTAGATTGAATTATATACTTTTGTTTTTCTTTGGTTTTGTTGTAGTTGCTTTTTATATTTGTGCGATAGTGTTTTTTTAATTTATACTAAAAAAATAATATTAAAAAAATGCATGATTTTTTAGTAAAAATACAATAAATTAACAAAAATCAGAGATTTTTAAATATTTGATTTTTTTGTGGCATTTATTAATGCTTAGAATCTGGTGGGGATAAATAAAAGATATCTGTACACAGGTAGTTATATATTATTAATTATTATTATTCATATGTATTATTATATTACTATTATTTATTATTATTATATAAATTATTATTTTTTAATTTATAATTAAAGGAATTAATCTTTAAGTTGGAATACTACAAAACTATAAATATTAACTAGAACTCTTTAGCAAAAAAATTTTAAATTTTTAATACAATATTCATATCAACTTCTCTCAAAATTAAACTTAATTTAATTTGAAATGTTTGTGGTGATAAGTTCAATAAGGAAGTTGCCATACTGTATGTGGAGTTAAACACGTATCTCTTATCCTACACACGTCTTACGCTTTGAGGTTTTAACTTTAAAGGGAGGTAGGGTGTATATAGCGTCTGGTTTCCAGATCGACTGCAGAGCGCGGGCCACAGGCGCACATGCATGTTTCGCCGGAGCCGCGTTTGCTGACTTTCTCATGTACGTAAACGTCACAGGTAGAGCGGCCGTTTGTTAATCCTCGAATTTTGGGAATTAATAAACGGCTGGGCTGCGAGGAAGAATACTTTGTTTTACAAACAATCTTTTTACAAAACATCGTGTCGGAACATGGCTTGCCAAAAATTTTTTTAATATTTCAGTTAATTTTATTTGAATATTATATATCGTATCAAAGCCAAAAAACAAATACATGTAAGCATACAGATTATGTGTTCACAATTGCCCAGCTGAATCCCGACGGGCGCGCTCGACCGTTTCAAGGTACTAATTTCCTGTTCTTTGATTGGTTAATGTAAATTTTTTTTCAAATCGGGAAAGAGATATCACAGAGTGATTTTGGGCACAGGGCTGTATACTCGGCGCCATATAAATCGGAACGCAGCTATAGTTATTCTTTTTTTACTTAATGAATTTATTGATACGCTTATCCAATTTTGGCTTAACAGACTAAGAGTCACACTATTGATATGAAGATAGATACGATAATTCTAGAGAGACTCTACCTTGTTAATCACAGTTTTAAGTAGATAGTGTAAGGTGTAGGGAGTGGAAAGGGTTCCGGTTCCGGCGCTCTTTCCAAAGGTTCCGGGAAAGTTCGGTTCGGCGGAAAAAATTTGGTTCAGGTATCCCATAAATTATATATATAATTTATATATATATATTATTATATATACTTATAATATTACCTATATATAATATATTATTAAATATAATTATATATTATTATATAATATAATACTTATTATCTTATTAATATAATTTATATAGTATATTCTATATATATATATACTACTGTATAATAATATTGTTAATATATATATATTATACTAATAAGTATCTATGATATTTATTGTTGGGTGTAATATATAATATATATTATATATATATAAGATATTATTTAGTATTATATTTATATATAAAGGTATATATATATATTATGATATATATATTTATATATTATCTATAATGACTTGGAATTTCTCTTATATATCATTATACTATTCAATATATATATATTATTTATATATCCTGGTACCGTATAAAATAAGGTGTAAATATATCATATATAAACTAATTTATTATATATATATATATCTAATATATATATATATTCTTATATATTTATTATTATATGTTTATATTATATATTAGTATATATATTAATATATATATATATATATATTATAGGTATAATTTAAAATACTATTATATTAAATATTATTCTAATAAAATTATATCACTATATCACTATATATATATAATTTCTAGTATATTATTTCTTTTTCTTAGATTATATAATAAATTGCTTACAACTCGTTCATGAAATTTTATTCGCAATGATAATGGTTTCCATATAATTGGCTTTTATATTTAATATATATATATTATATATTACTATATTATATTTATATACTATATTTATATATATATATATATATATATGATATATATATCCTTATATATATATATATATACTACTATATATATACTACTACTATATCTCCGATTATATATAATATATATGATCTGAGGTTATAGGATTCTTTATAAATATAAAAATGAGTGTTAAAAAATCTCATTTCTTATTTAAAAGAAAAATATATTTTTTCTAACGCATGACAAAAACAAGCGATTTTCGATTTTTTATTTTTTAATTGGGGTTCTCTCTATATTTTTTTTTGTATATGCCTCTTTTTAATAATAATTTACTATTTTAGATTGTTATCTATTGTATAGAGGTAATTTGATTACTAATAGTCTTGATAACGGTTTTATCCCCTTAGTTATTCTTTATAAATAATTAGGTTTTAATGGCTATTAATAGATATAGAGATATATTATATATACCTTATATAATGTTAAATAGAAAAAGAAATCAGTACGTAAGTTCTTTCTAAATATATCTTCTTAATGTAAATATATATATATATGGAAAATCTTTTTTAAGAAATTTAAGGAGCTTCAGTAAAAAGTGTATCCTGGCAACTTAACCAGCTATTCACAGAATACAAATTTCAGAAACAAAACAATTTAAAGACTTGTTATTAAAAAAAAATTAGCCCTGAATAACAATAAAAAAAGCAATGTTATAATTAAATTTGATTAAAAAAGTTTTTTTTTCAACACAAAAACGGTGTTTCAATGTTTTATAATAAATATATATGATGATATATATATATATATATATTCCTCTCTCTCTCTCTCTTCGTCTCCTCTCTTTTATTATATTATATACCTATAATATAATAATATATATATATATATATTATAATATATAAATTATATTTATATATATATTATATATATATATATTAAAGATATTATATATAACTATATATATTATATATTTATACCTTATATAAACATAATAATAAACATAATCATATAACTATAATATATATATATATATATAAATTTTGCGTGCTCCGTTTTATTGATGTTCTTCGATTAATTGCATCTCATTTAACACTTCAGAAGGAGTCATTATTTATTTTCTGACACAAATAAATTACAGGAAATTCATCACTCATGGTAAGACTTAATAAATTGTTACGAAACGAAAAGATCAAAATTATGCAAAAAAGATTTAGAAGCGTTTTCTCACCGTTTCTTTTCCTTATACTTCAAGTTGATATGATTCCGAGTTGAAAAGTTGACATGATTCAGATTTAAAATGTTATGATTCAGAGTTGAAAAGTTGACATGATTCAGACTTGAAATTTATATGATTCTAGAGTTGAAAAGTTGACATGATTCAGAGTTGAAAAGTTGATATGATTCAGAGTTGAAAAGTTGACATGATTCAGCAAATTTTTGTTAGTAGCTATTAGATTATATAGAGCTTCTGATCTCTCTCTTTGCATATATAATTTATAATATATAATTAAAATATTATAATATATACATTATAAATAAATAAAGTATATATATATATAATAATAATTAAGATATATATATATAGATATAATATAGTATATATATTATATATTATATAATTATATGAATAATATAGTATATATATTATAATAATAATTATATATAACATTAATATATATGATATATATAATATATATACGGCTAATATAATACATATATATATATATAACTTGTCATTTTTATTAATAGATATTATATGATATATATATTATATATAATATATATAAGCATAAATATTACTATAATATATTATATCTTTATATTTACTATATATGTATATATAGTATAATAATACAGCTAACTGGCCTATAATATATATATACTTTATATTACCATTTTATATATATGTATTATACTCATCACCGTCTATTATAATAATAATTATATAATAGTATTATATAAAATATATATATATATTATCTTATAGTGGTATATAAATGTTTTTTTTTTTTTGTGTGTATAAGTGATGGGGTTTAAATTAATTAGTATATCTCTCTATATAAAAATATATAGTATATATATAGGTATAATACTTATATATATCTATAATATATATATATATTATTATATAATATATATAAGTATAATATATATTATAATATATATATATATAGATATAAAAACATACATAGCTAATGTTGGATTCGGCTCATATTTTAAAATATCTGGCAAGGCTTTAGATCCGCCTCCAATATCATTATATATATATATATAATATATATATATATATCTATTATATATATATATATATATTATATATAATATTATTATATATTATATATATATATATACTTTATTATATATATAATATATATATATTATATATAATAATATATATAGATATTTATATTATAAATTCGATTATATATATATTATTATAACTATATACATATATATATATTTTAATACAAATATGGTATGTATATATTTTTTATATATATGTAGGAAAAATAAGGGTGATTCATTTGGAGGTTTTGTTTTTACGATGAAAATAAAACATAGCATTGAAGCCTATGGTGAAAAGTTTATTATGAGAAAGGACAATGTATGGCATTTAATTTTCTAATGATTTATCATTAAATGTTTGGCCAGAGCTACGGTTTAAATGGTCGGGCATCCTGAGGTTCAATCGTGGAAGGACAATTCGGGAGGCTAGCGACCGTATGCTCTGAATAGGGGCGAATGTTGGCTGGGTAGGGTAGATGAGGTGATAATCCTATCCAAGAGTGTCTTCAAGTAACTCAGAGGATCAGAGAAAGTTGTCAATGACGGATCTAGGAGGCAAATTTACAGGTCAAAACGTGAATCAATTGCTCCAAGGAATGATTTCTCAATAGATCATTGTTTTTTCGCGCGTGTTATGGATAGCTCCGCACGTTTGCTGAACCCAAGGACGGGGCCAACGAACTTCAATTTGTTGTGGCAGCAGAAATATTCCGTTATCATGCCGCGATATCGGATTCCCATTCACGGTTAGCTATTGTCTGTCGGGTCATTTTTGAAATGATGGAACGATGATTCGTCGCCCGTTATAGATACAAGGCAAATGTGCTTTCTGTGGTGTAGCGAGTAGCTCTTTAATTCCTGCAGGTTGCTGCATCCCAGTCATACGGCAGTTTCTAGATTTGCTAACGGATACTTTACGCCAGTAATGGGTCTAGATGATGAAATCTCCCTATCCAAGAGGGATACTTGTAATGTAATACGGTGAACATTTGGAGACGTTGTTGGCGAAGTCGTGAGTCTTTTCCTGTTTTGGATATTGTTCAAAACAATACTGGAAGAAACGGTACCTTTGTTTCACGTGGCAATCTTTTCTGTATCCTCTTTTGGTATTGTCAAACAAACCACAATGCTGCTATACAAATACAAACGATTATTATATATATATATATAACTTTTATATATATATTTATATACATATAGTATATATATATTTTTTATTATTTATAGTGTCATAGTATATTATAGGTTTTATTATATTATAATATTATATTAATTAACTTATATATGAAAGAGGAGAGAGAGAGAGGAGGAGAGACCAGAAGAAGAGGAAGAAGGAAGAGAGAATAATATTCGAGTAAAAAATGACAATAATTTTTAAGCAATGGAAAATAATGTTTTCTCTCTTCCATTTATAAATATGGGAAACATCAGATTATTCCAAGATCACATTCCTAGCGTCACTTTTTTTCTCTAGAGTAACTTGTTTCGAAATAAATGGAACTATGAATGGTGGTATCTACATCATAAGAGAAGATATATGATAGATTGATAGAGAGAAGGTCATTAATGAAAGTTAAAAGGAGTTTTGGATGAAACATTTACAAATGAAACGGTACTCTTGATAGAGTTACATGGTAGATGTCGAGTGTCTACAATACCTGCTTTAGATTAACCGTAAAGGAAATCAGAAAAACAATTACTCTAGGGTGAAGGATAGATATCGAACGAAGTAAGTTTAGAAATTAAAACTATACACATAACCTAACCTAACCTAGCCTACCCTAACCTAACCTAACCTAATGATTATGACCAGCACTACAATAAAAGATTCACTGAAATGCCAAAGAACAGTGGACCAAGAGTAAGAGAAAAGCGAAATAATCACCTCGATTATGAGCTCAGCACATTCTTAGAGATGCTTCCTGCTGAAGCACTAATCATTCAAGTGGGATATCAAAGAAGAAGACAGCAAGTTTGACTAGTTTGTAACAAGCAACGAATGGTCAAAAATTCTTCCTCGCAGTAGGCAGTGAGCTAACAGGCAGAAGACTTCACGTGATTAATTGTAATACCGGGAGAAGGTGATGGGAAAAAACTAGAAGTGAAAAGCTTAATAGAATAAAGAGGAGAACTAGAAGTAATAAAAAGAGTCTATAGTTTTGTATTAATTTCCAGGTCGATCAGGAATTTGCTAAGGGTGATTTGACAGCAAAAATATATATATATATATA
>JABUQX010135736.1:20000-24075 GCA_015478945.1 Trachelipus rathkii
ATTATATATATATATATATATATATATAATCATAACATATATATATATAATATATATAAATATATATATATATATATATATATATATATATATATATATATATATATATATATATATATATATATATATATATATATATATATATATATATATATATATATATATATATCTTTCTTAACTATATATATATAATTGATGGTTGGAACGACACAAACATACGTACGATAAATTAAATACATATATCATACATACGACATCGATGACGTTACATGCGATACATACATACGTTATAAACCATGTGTTGTGTTTAAAAAACAAATATGGACCTTTATACGAATAATACATACATAATATATATATATATATATATATATACATAATATATATATATATATATATATATATATATATATATATATATATATATATATATGCTATATATATCAAACCACCCGCTCCTTCACCCCACCTACCCCCCCATCCTTCCATGATCATAGCTACAGCGATCTGATTCAAGTCATATTTGAGTATCATTTTGGGTAAACATAAAGTTCTTTATATACTAACCAACGATTATGTACTAACGTAACAAGTTTTTACATCAATAAAGCTAACATATCACAACCTGAACTAAGAATATAGTATACAACGACAAACCTAACATACCTTACGCTCAACTAAACAGCCAACATTATCATAGTTCCATACTTAACAGCAGTAAGTAACTAACATTACATACACAACGTAACCTGTTCACACTTTTTCAAATGCATCTGTAACATATCATAGGTATTTTACCTTATCATAGTAATATTTAACAAAAATTTATCATAACCTCACCTAATTATCATACTAACCAGCGAATATATGCTGACGTAACAAGTTTTAACATTAATAAAGCTAACATAGCATAACCTGAACTAAGAATATAATGTACAAAGCCAAACCTAACACAGACTGAGAAAGAGACATAGGTGGTACAGGCACCGGTGCTGGAGCCGGTGCGGTGCTGATTTAGTAAATATTAGCTTAGCCTCAGACTGACATTTCTATTTTCAAATCTCGTTTTCTTTTATAAACTGTAGAATATATATAATTTTTCCTATTTTTTTTTTATTTTTCATTTTTCATTTACTTTTTTTTTTTTTTTTTTTAACTTTTTTTTTTTTTTTTTTAAATTTATTTTTTTTTTTTTTTAATTTTTTTATTTATAACTTGATTTTTTGTTTTTATTTTTTTTTACATTTTTGTTTTTACTAAAATTTTTTAAGCTTTTTCATGTTGTTTACCCACCACCACTCCCCACACACCTCGTCTATTGATCTATTGATCTATTGATCTATTGATCTATCGATCCCTGGCCAATTCAAGTCATATTTTGTGACGCTCTTTAAAAACCTTTATTTGGCCTTTGTTTATTTTCTCGGCGGTTCACGCAGATTCTCGCGCGCGTGTTTATAGAGGGTGTAAGACAGCAGCCCTAGGGCAGATAAATCGGAATGAGATCAGTAGTGGGTCAATTCTTGTTCCAACGCCACCCTTCCATGATCTATTGATCATGGTCTGCGATCTAATGGTATCTTCGGTTTAAACTCATGGTGTCGAATAATCGGCCTCTGTTTCAAAACGCTTTGTTTGTTTTGCGTTTGTTCAATGACAAATCGTTGCGCGAAGTGTGCTGTGTTTGGGCGTTGCGTTGTGCGCATCGCACATTAATCATTAATCGGTTCGATCAAACCATCTGGTATCCTACTCATTCGTGGGATCTGTGGATCGTGATCTAATGGATCTACTGATCTAATGATCTAATGATTCAAATCTTATTTTATCGATGAACATTGCCCATTTTCGTGTTATTGTTGGTGATGGTGGAAGGTTCAGGTTTGATTAGAAGGTGCGCAACAATATGTTCTCGTCTCATCAGTCGTGGGCGGCACAGGACCGCGTGTTGACCCAGCCAATAATTCAGACTAAACAAAGATACGTAACCTGTACATCCTAACCCTAACGACATTGCGACGTCGTTGATAATGGATGAAGTTTCTAACTCACGACGGGCAGTTCGTGTGCAACATGAACTCGATTAACTCTTGACTTCTTTGATATTATTCATTTATATTATTATTATTATTGTAGTGCTGCCTATACTATACTACTATGATGTCATTGTAATATTGATGAAATTAATATTGTGTTAACAATTTGTTCCTTCAACATAGATCATTCTAACGAAACATGCCTGCAGGATCTGGCTTGGGGGTTTCAGGTTGCTGAGTTGTTTTGCTGTTCTGTGGTACATGTCTTATGCCACGCTTTGCGTTCAGGACAGAACCAATCGGAAACGTGACATGCTAACCATCTTCGGTCAGAATAGACAAGAAATTCGGAAGGGTAACTCGTTTCATGAATCTATATCTCATTTACAAACATTATAATCATTGGAAGAAATATAACAGTTGTTCATGTTTTTGTTAATCTTTGATAAGCGGGAAGATAACGAAGTTTATTACTGTAATAATATCTTTGGTTCCATGAGAAAAATAAAGACTGTGCACAGTCTTATAGGACATTCCTCAACTGTTAGTTCTTTCATATTATATTATATATGTTGTTTGTTTATTATTATTAATGTCAGTGCCAGCTATGGTTCTTAGTATGTTTAGTTTCCTATGATATATAGTTGTAGCAATTCTGGTCTGCACACACCGCACCCACACACACACACATTTCACACCACACCACTTAACACTTTACTTAATACATTAGCCTGGCAATCATCGTACTAACTTACTGATACATATTCCTCATTACTGATTATTAGAACAATTGCTGATTTTCTAAACCTTGTTGAAGATATTCATAGTTGTATGTGTTGAAATCATGTTACTGGTTTATTGTGTTTGCTCTTTGTATTTATATTATCTTATTTCTTGCTGTTAAAGTTGATTGTTTTATTATATGTTTTGTTCTTGTGTTTATTGTTAGATCGAATAATATATTTTAAAAACTTATTATTGCGTGGTTTGCAGTGTTTGTTTGGCTTTAAGTTTGTTCATTTATCTTCGCGGTGGGTTTTTATACTGGGCAGTAGTGGTGATCAGTGATTCGAATATGTTACTATTTATCTATATCGATCTTGGATATATTAGTTCTCAGGTGGGCGTGAATCTGTTTGGGGTATATCTTTCATAAAATGGTTCAACGTACCTGGGGGATCAACAGATCAATCGACAGCTCTTTGAACAAACAAAGTTTGCCCATTCAAATAGCTAACAACATACACAATTCAAATAATAACGATGGCGACGTTAATGGGCGGGATAGGAACGTTTCGTATCTTCAAAGTTCAGCTCGCGGTGGGAGACGACATAGCACTAACGAAATGCGACCTATTCACTTTGTCAGACGACGTTTATCTAGTATATCGGGCGTTTGGTGAAAAGTTCGGTTGATATTTAACAAAAATTTATCATAACCTTGTCTAATTATCATACAGACCTACGAATATATGCTAACGTAACAAATTTTTTTTTTTTTACATTAATAAAGCTAACATAACATAACCTGAACTTAGAATATAATGTACAACGACAAACCTAACATACCTCACGTATGAATAATCGGCTAACATTCACAAAGTTCGATACTTATCAAAGGTGAAGTAGCTAACAACACATACAAAACTCAATATATCCCCACTTTTCCAACTAAAGCAGTATTATCTAACAAAATCCCTTAACAAAATGACCAATCTATCAAAGATACCTACATCTTGAACTAAGAATTGACACTACCTACATCAAAGTGTCTTGCATATCAAATATAACATCATTTTGAACTATGAATAAACGTGGACATTAGCAAAATTCTCAGTCAAACATTATAAAATAACCTATCGATCATACAGATCAACGAATAAACGCTAACATAGAAACTTTTTTTTTATTTTTTATTTTACTTATTTAAATTTATTTTATAAGTTTCATTTTACATTTATACTTTGTACTTAATTTATTTTAGTTTTATTTATTTTTATTTTTATTTATTTAAAATAATCTATATATTTGTTTAAAAA
>JABUQX010135737.1:0-15000 GCA_015478945.1 Trachelipus rathkii
CGTACTTCGTTCAATCAGTTGGGATGATAACCGGTGCTGCATTTGATCGGATGTTTCGCATTTCGTGCGCCACTTCAGCCAGCACCACCACCATTCTTTCATAAAACAGTGTAAATAAAGTTGAATATCCATCTATTCATATTCCTGAAAGGGGTTTTCATATAATTCTTCATTAACCCATGCTTCAGTTTTGCAAATAATGTCTAGATTCTCATTTATAGTGTAACTAATCAGCTCATCTTTTTATTTCTAAGGCTATGAGCATTTGTGTAAAAGCATTTGATATTTGAAATGTTGTTACTTATTGTTATCATCATTATTTGAACCTGTAACAACACTAGTTTTATTTATCTCACTATTACAGTAACCATTGATAATATTCATATCTAGATATTTCATCCCTAACTTTACCTAGTTTTTGATAGACAAAGTCTCCAAACTAGTACTGAAAAACGACACTGCCGGATATCAAGTGAAGTCACGTCTGCTGCAAAAGATTGGTCCAGAAATTCTCTCCCATAAGTTAAAACCCTAATATTTTCCAGACCATAATTTCCTAATCTTCACTAATTTACATCTAAGACCTACTCTGACCACCTAACCTAGGTAAAATTCCAGAATCATTCACCTTCTTCCACTAGCTTTCATCTTCTGAATCAACCTACATAATTTACAATTAAATTCATATCAATGATATGGCTCGGTATTTAGTAAATTATTTGGGGGCAATCACATTTTGAAACAACATTTATACAGAATATATATATATATATATATATATCATATATATATATATATATATATATATATATATGACTATATATATATATAGCTAATATATATATATATATATATATCTTCTCTTATATATATGCTACTAAACTAATACTATATAGCCTATATATATAAGTATTAAGGAGGGCACAACTAGCAGCCAAACTAGCATTCGGAAGTTACAGTAAAGGTTTACGACGATGGGTTGAGCGACGTGTGGGAGGTTGGGACTTTAGAGGTCAGGGTGGGGTTTTAATTAAAGTCTAGACAAACTTCCGGGGTCTTCTGAGCCCCTGAACTCAGGGTTTTTACCCCAAAGGGGGCGGAGCTAGAGGGGTTTGGTTCCTAGAAGGTTTTAAATGATCGATAGATCATTTTTGATAGTTCCAATCGATTTATCGTGATCAATTACCCTAACGATGTTTAATCGGATCGGCGCGTACTCTGGGTTGGGCTTTTAACACTAAGACCAGGAATCGAAGGTGAACTAGGACCTCGGGTTGCGGTTCGATCATTTGTGCTTAGTTCAAGGGCGATTTCGGAAGCCATAGGTAGGAAAATATTGAGTAGCGTAGAATTTTTAGTACCGTGGGAATTAGGGGCGCCTCTCCCTCTACCCCTTCGATCGACGAAAAAAAGCGAAGCTTTTTCCCGAAACAGACAATTCAGTGGTGGGCGTGGGATGAATTAAGTGAAATTAGTGGACAATAAATTATGATTAGACAAATTAATTAAATAATAATAAAAGAGAAGATAGATAAACTAAATAAATAAACACACGCATCTAATTACCATATATTTTCCACTCCGTATACACGGATTGACACCTTGCTGCGTCCCCCCTTAAGGTGGGAGGAAGGACAGCAACTTCATAAATTGATCATTAGAGGCTGAAATTTGGAGGCTGGGTAGGATTCCAGGTTGGAGACAGGTTGGAGTCAGATTCGGATTCAGGTTGGGAGTTTTTGGAGGAAGATCCCCCTCCTGAAAAAAGAAGAAATGCATGGAATGCAAAACTGAGGAAGGAAGGAAGGAAGAGCAAGGAAGGAGGAAGGATGGATGACGGATGAGTCAGGAGAGGATTGGAGGATCGGAGTCAGAGGTCAGGTTGGAAGAATCAGCACAGTGCGCTGGGCCAGGATTGCTAGATTAATAAGCTCCTTCGTTTAGTCCATATTTATATCTTTATATGTTATTGAAACACTTAGTCTCGAAAAGCTGGCGATTGCCTAGTCAAGTGAGAACAGAATGGTGTCTGGAACTAACGGAGGGTCCCAGAACTGGGTAAGCATAGGTGCAAAACAGCGGGAGAAGAAAAAGGAAGAAGGAGGAAGGAGGATTCAGAGAAGGAAAAAATAAGGAAGGAAAAGAGTCTGAGTCAAGAGGAGTCAGTTAGCATCGACCGCCAGTGCTGGACTGGATGGCTGACCGGGTTTGAACATTCATTTATATGAATAAAATATTACATGTTCATTTTATATTTCAAGTTCATTCTGTTCATCTTATGACATGTCGTCAGTTCTGCATTACATCAGTTAATGGATAACCAGGACATCTTCATGTTGAAGACTGACATTTATATTTTCAAGTCTCATTTTGTCATTTTCTTTTTATAAACGTTAACTATATATTTTTTGTTTGCTTTTTATTCAATTTATTTTTCTGACTTTATTGTACATTAACTCAAGACTGGGCCCATTACTTTGTGTTTAGGTTGACAATTTTTATTCAATTTGATTTACATTCTTTTTTTGTAGTTTTATTTTACATTTATACTTTGTGTTTAATTTATTTTTTTATTTTAATTTTCTTTTTGTTTGTTTTTTTTTTTTAAATTTATTTTTTTATTTTTTTTTTTAAGTTTTTATTTTTTATTTATATTTTTTTTTTAATTTTTTTTTATTTTATTCTGGGTTATTTTCTAACATTTTATAGTTTGTATTTATTTATTGTGTTTAGATTATTTTTATGGACATTTGAACCTGGTGAATCGGACTTTATTTTAAATTTTTATTGGCCTGACTGTTGAAGCTGGCTAAAACATTTTGTTTTAAACCGGTGTTTGGAAGCGTATGGTTGCGTGCCTAAAAAGTGAAGTTTACGCACCCACTGGGACAGTAAATCGGGTTAATCGACGAGAAAAACACTCTTCTCCTCCGCCTACCCGGGCGCTTTGTTTTCCTGAATCTATTGATCTATTGATCTATTGATTCAAGTCCCTTAATATAAGTATCTTTGTTATGAGCATAACGACAAATAAGATCTTTGCTGTAGTTGTTGTTGTTGAAATGTCGCGTTTGTTGTTACATTTTGTTGCAGTTGTTGATGTTGTTGTAGTTGAAATGCTGTTGTTGCTGTAGCATTTGTTGCAGTTGTTGATGCTGTTGTTGTTGTTGTTGTTGTTGTTGTTGTTGTTGTTGTTGTTGTTGTCGTTGTTGTTGTTTTTGTTGTTAAATAAATCAAACGTTCAAGTTAAATGAAAATATACAACACTTTTTCAAACATATCTCTAAAATATTAATGTTAATTTTACATTAACATTGTAATATTGAAAACTAAACAAAAATATATCTCATCCTAGCCTAACTGACATACAGCATTCATTAACCAGGTAACTAAAATTAGAAGTTTCAACTTACCAACAGAAGTCGACATAGTAATCTCAATCTTAACTATGCACAACCGCACAAAATATTATTATTATTATTATTATTATTATTATTATTATTATTATTATTATTATTATTATTATTATTATTATTATTATTATTATTCCACATCGATCTGCAACACCTATATAACGTGCGATACTTTCCCTGCAGGTCCACAACTAAAACATTGGTAGGTAAATTGTTCTCTACAGACACCTATACATTATAATTTAGCACCGCTCAAGGGATGGCCAAATGAGAACTATCTATATGCCATCTGGACCTTAATGAAGTTCGAGGAATGACTCGTTAATCTTAATGATCTTTTGACACATGTGAAGGGTAACAGGGCCATTTCTGTTCATTGCCATGTGTCGCCTGGTATCTGTTTGACGAATCGTTGGATGGTAGTTTTATTGCAATGTGTGTGTTGCTTGGGGCTTATTCCGTTTTAGACTCCCGCACCCTTCAACATGAAACATGAAAATGATTTTATGCTATATCCACTTGAGTGATGCAATACTTATTATATTTATTAAACAAACTGGTAGGTTTGAGCGACGATTTTTTGTATCGGACAGTTGACAACACTATGGGTTACTGGATGCTAGTTACATAATTCGATGAAATACGATCGCTGCGCTGCTAGGGCACATTCTTGGGTTCTGAATACTTATTATATTTATTAAACAAACTGGTAGGTTTGGCAATGACGCATCTTAAAGATGCGATTTGACAACACTGTATAGATTTGGATGCTGAGTTACATAGTGGACAGTGAAGATCTTGCGGTTGTCTGCTTTCAAACTAGGATGAAATTTCTTAGATTCTGAATACTTGGAAACAGACATTAAACAAACTGGGTTGCTTTAATGACACATCTTTCGGAACGATTTGGCAGACACTGGGCAGACAAATTTGGGACTGAGTTGATGGCTCAGTTCTCAGAACAGGAACAACCTGCGGTTAGGGCATTCGTAATCTTAAAAACTCCAATCAGCACTGGGCACATTCTAGGCAGAAGATTTAAACAGCAGCATTCATTAACAAGACAGCTGAAAACATCTACACATGAAGGTGGCTACTGGGAATCAAAATAGGCTGCAGTGCTTTCCAGCTAGAGTAAAATTTTTGACAGAGCAAACAAACGACTATATATAGGCGATATATGCCTCGTCTGGAGACACAAATATATATATATATATATATATATAGATAGAGCTTTTTTTTTGATATATATATATTTATGATGATATAGCTATATATATGCTATACTATGAACATATCGTAATAAATAAAACATATATACCTGCCATATATCCATCATATCTTATATATATGCCCATATACCTTATACCATCTATATATAAGTATATACACCACTATATATATATATATAAACATGTATGTATATATATATGTAACCAGACGATCATTTGACATTTCTCTCTATATGATATATATATATATATATATATATATATATATTCATTTAAAAATAGCATTGTAATACATCTGGTCAATAATTAATAACGTAAAATAATTAAATACATTATTAATTAAAGAATAAAGGATAAATAATTTATGCATATGCCTAAAAAAGTGATTCTTTTCCAGAAACGTGCTGAATATATAGCCATACACTTGGGTAAAAAGATGAAGAAGGTAGTGGTTTCCCTACAACGATTATGAGAAGTTGAAATATAACACAGGAACCCTACCTCTACAACAACAACAACAACAACAACAACAACATCAACATCAACAACAACAACAACAACAACAACAACAACAACAACAACAACAACAGCCTCAATCAAACCGTCAACTGCAACAGATCGGTTATAACCCTTATCAACCATTGATTCAACAGCAACCTTCGAGTTTATATGATCCGCAAGTTGAGCAGATAAATAATTACGAGAAGGAATTGTATCGAATATTAAACTCTGATGTTAACATTCACGAAAAAAGAATCCTATATCAAAATGCTATACAAAAATTAGTAGATCTAAAAGTTTTACTAAATTCACCTAAGGAAGATTCAGCTCCAGCACCAGATACTAAGATTGAAGTGAAAAGAGAAGATAATTTATACTCAAGGAAAGCTTACCAATGAGAAGTAAGAAAACAGGTTTAGCTCTATAATGTTTAAAAGATTCGAATTACATAGAACAGGCTCGGTGCAGTCATTATTGACAGGCTGTATTGCCCAGACGAATAGCTGTTGAGAAAAGCGGTTATCAACGATCTCGCGTAGGTGGGAAGGGCTCCTGTGAAGCAGGGTTCTGGGATAGGATCAAGACAACTTCCAAACTATTAATTTCGAGAACTTTAATCTGCAGAATAACAAAGATTAACGGGCACTGGATATAGACGGAGATCGGGGGGTTCGTGGAGTTCCTCACAGTACTTCTTTTGCATCGGATAGATTAAAGATGCTAAGTAGAAGTACATTACGTTCAAGTGCAGGAAGAATAAGAAAAAAACCGATCTTCGCTTCAAAATGGATTAGTACCTAATTATTTATTGTACTTTTTATATGATTGTATTGTTTGTAATTTTAAATTATGTATTTTACATATGTTATCTTTCTGTATACATGTGTTATTTCTTTTTAGATTTGTAATTTAAAATAGTTAATAGTAATTGAAAATAAAATATTTCATATAGACATTCGGTTTTTATATCCCCTAACAGTATAAATGAATATGTTTTTTATTGATAATGTCATTGTGAATCATGGAAGCTAAGGAGGCGGTCGATAAATATTACTTTGATGTGAAACAGCCATACAGTTATGGAGGCTTTTCAAGGTTCGCTTCAAAGTTTCCTCACATTAATAAAAAAGAACTGAAAAATTATTTACAAGGGGAGGATGCTTTTACTCTACATAAACCTATTCGGAAAAAATTTCCTACACGGAAAACCATAGCCTCTCACTTAGATAACGTCTGGCAGTTAGATTTGACAGATAAAATATAAATCTTTGTGGGGGGTATCAATACATTTCTTTTGTGATAGATGTATATTCCAGGATGTTGTATGGTTAAGGGAGAAAGAAGATGAAAAAAGTCAGGAACTGTTGGCTGAGACAGGGAAATTATAAATGATGATATAACAGATGATCGGCTCAGGCCTTGATGACGGGGTCGGGATAAGGATTGCCAGAGTACAGCTAGTGGAAGGGGTTCTGGAAGAAATGGTGCTAAAGTATGATATAGGTACTACAATACGTACTCTGTTAATAAAGCTGCAATAGTGGAAAGAGTACAAAACTATAAAAGAAAGAATGCATAGGTATTTCACGAAGATGAATACATTTAAGTGCATATATAGATATACTGCTGGGACTGGCATTCTTAGTGAGTCTTATCATAGAACAGCAAGGCCCGATCTAGAATGGAGGTAGGATAATCAGTTTGCTGGGTTGTCCTTTGGAGTGGCAAAAGGCTCTTACAGGCGTTAATTAGGGAGGGTTCGTGGAAGTGTCTAAGTCAGATGGAATTTGGGGGAAAAGGGTATGAAGGCTGGATGGTCAAAGAAGTTTTTAAAAGTAGATACAATGGGGTTCGCAGAGATGGGTTAAGAGTTCATCAAACAAATCTTCTTGAAAGAGGGACACAGATGGCGACCACACACATTACAGCCCACACATGGCCACACACACGGCTGTTACAGCACACACACCTGCACACACACACAGCCTGGCATACACACACACATTACACACACGGCTGACAGAAACCAAGTTCAGCCATCAAACCGTCAATATTTGTACACACACACACACACACAGCTTACACACGCGGCCTACACACACTTGCCACACACACACACACACACACAGCACACACACACACACCTTTATTTACACACACACACACACACACATTCACACACACATGTGTGAATTCACACATTTACTTACACACACACACATTTACACACAGTGTTGTACACACACGTGACAGTGCCGTGGCACACACACGTACACACACACACACACAGCACATTTCTATAATATCGCAAGGTTGATAATGACCAGGGGATCGAATAAATTTATTTATTTACATTTTATTATTCAGAATATTTGTACATGGAAAACATTAAACATTATACATTAGACATAGCTAAATATTTATAATATATTAAATGGAGATTAACGTGCCCTTAAACCCATAGGATGCTGTTCGGAAGGTTATTTGAATGGATAAGAACAGTCAAAGACATGTTACATATCTTGGTCTCCAGATACAATACTAACGGTAATGGGCATTTCCGGGTTGGGGGACTATGCGTGCGGAATCTATAACAACCCTCTCTGTTACTCCCGTGTAAATTAGCATTAGGATTTGTGATTCGTCTATTCGAGCTGCCTTTTTATGAGGTAGGTCATCGTTTCGTGCGTCATCTTCATCGACATTATACAATTGTATTTCATTCATTGCTTTCACTGTAACATCATGGTTTTTGATATCATCATACAATGACTCATCATGGCCTGTACTATTTTCAGAACTATGATCATATACCAACTTTAACAGTTTTTCAAAATTGATAGCATCTTTTGTATCTTTATTGATTGTAAGGCCTTTAGCCTTTACAATATATTTTATATTTCCATCAGCGGTTCTTATTCTAACAGCGTCAAGGTTTGTGGCCATCTTCGCGCTGGAATCATTCATGTTAACCCCAGACCATAATATCTACTATTTATATTCGTTCACCTAAAGTTTCCTGTTTCAGACTTCATCATTTCTCAACTACAAAAAGCCACAAGAGTCTGTCACTATTTATTTGCTATTTGAACGCGTTAGAAGATTGCTCAGTGTTTGTTCCCATTGAGAACACGCCAGTATGGGATTGACAAATGACTTAATAGGAAGGATCTTGTAACGGTTTTGACGGTAATTCAATATGCGGGCAGCTTTAACTATCCCCAACATATTTACAGCTTCTTAGGTGCTGCTAGATAATATCGCTTTGTGGTTGAACAGTTGCTTGATCTGCTGTTTATCATTTTAATGAGACGGCATACCAAAATATTCATCGGCAGCAGGGTTGTTGACATACCGTACGCTCCCCAAAAGAGTGGGGACTTCAATTTTGCAATGGATCACATCCAGGGTTTGCATTGTTAATATCAGTTCGACACCTTCCCTTTTCTTTGAAAGACGGATAAACTCTTTAAGTTTTTCCTCGAAATCAGGATCGTCTTGTGAATATTATTTGGCAGACCTGATGCCTCTGTCTTTATTTTTAGGAAGTGGTTTACATATCCTTCAAATAAAAACTCTTCTCTTTAAACGTCCAAACTTCAAATATTTTAAGTATTTCGTAACCCATCTCTATTGCCAATTGAATTTCAGGATTGTTATTGGCAAACTACATTCAATGGCTCGTTATTCTCATCATGATTTACATTTTGAACTTCAATATCTTTAACATTTTACACAGAGTGACCAACAAGGCTATTTTTGGTTCGTTCCGGAAGGACAGGGATTTGATATAAGTTACGTTCTGAGACAGGAGATTTAACTGCATATCTCTAACGCTGGCCAAACGGGTTCGTCGTGATCCATTCTTGAGGCAATTCAATAATTTCGCTTGAGCGGCTGCCAAATCACCTAATGGTTTTCACAGAGACACAAAGTGTCCATTCAACTGAACAGTGGGGACAAAGCGATGGTGGCTGGAGTTTCTGAGACTTGCAGGTCTTCTGTTGTCCCTTTAGTTGGAATGGAGCCTGAAAGGGAACCAATGCAACCTCCCAAGCAATAGGTAGTCGCGTAGGCGCAAGTCGTATTACTGCTATCATTACCAAGACTTGCTAGATATATTCACTAATACTTATATTTTCATCAGAATGAATCAGGATCTTGGAAGAATAATTTGGGCGAAAAATGGCACAGCACGGTTTCGACTACATTCCAAGCGCTGACGTATGACGTGAAGCCGAAAGCGAACTGTTTATACCTATCTTCGAACGTTTCGCGGGTTGAGGTGTGAGCGATCAGCTGTCGGATACGCCGGTATGCTGGCGACCTTTTCGGGTATGCGAGACACAGCGGAGAAGCGCGGGACGACCATGGCTAACCATGAGGACGACAGGAGGACAGTTTTCCTTGTACCGTTCACCGTGTCGAACCCGTCAGGGTAAAGCCACTTGTTCTTAATTTTGAACCCTTTCTCTCCACCGTTGCGTGCATGCCTTATGTTTATATTGTTCAATTTTTCCTGATACATAAGCCAGCGAATTGCTTCATATGTGAAAGGTTTAGGGTTCTCTCGGCCTAGAATAGTAATTTTTTCCTCAGGCATAAACACATTTTTATAAAGTGTAAAACATAAAGATGCAATTGTTGTGTTGTTATCTAGACAATCTATATCAAATTCTTCTATGACACTATCAACTTCTCAAAACATTTTCTTAGTATATCAACATCTTGAGCACAGTACATTCTTCAAAAATATTGTATTCCTTATCTTTAAACTTATTATAGTACTCTTCAAATTCTAGCTTTTCATCTGTTGACATTTTTTCTATTTCGAAGAATTTCTTATCTGGAATAAGTCCTTTATAATTCAAGGTATCTTCATTTAAAAATGTATAGGGAAAGAAACCCTTGGAATTGTCTTTTTCACTGACACCCATGCATTTAGGCATGCTTTTCAATGCACATGGTGTAAATAATAATGTATCCCTGATTTCCATTCGTTCCCATTGATATGATTTTATTGCCTCTTTTTATAGGATTGCTGCTGATAGATTTTGAACTTGGGTGGGTCAATAATGCAGCGTATACGAACTGGTGATCGAATTTACCACCATTATGTGCTGTCACAATTACTTTTGATTTTGATTTTTTCTTGAAAAGCTCAATAGAAAATCAATGAAATTTTCTACATGTCCTTTTTCAGCCTCTAAATGTTCTTGTTCTTTTACCACAATGAGAGAAACATTGGCACATTACTTATCGGTGCATACATCTCATAGATCATCTGACTTATCCAGTAAATAGGAAGCAATTCTATTATTCTTCTTCCTTTATCATCATAACCTTTATCTTCTTGGTATGTCTCGATATCGTAGTAACATGTATAAACCTCTGGATCAGTATCTTTCTTATCATCCTTCTTCTTATTTTTCTTTTTCTTCATGTAACATATATGGTATTCATCTTCTTTAGGCTCATATTTTTCTTTACATATAGTACAATAAGCTTTTGTACAGTCATGTTGAAACTGGCCCTTGCGATCTATCTTTATTTGTGTCAGACAGAGTTCACAAATCTTAATTTTCTTACACGTATTATTATCTTGGTGTTTTTTATAGCAATCGGAATTATAAAATTCACGATTACATTCATTACACTCATGGAATATACCATCGTGATCAAAGGAGCCTTGACACTTATCATCTAGACACTGTCTACATCCGTAATGTTCACAGTCTAATTTATGTGCTATATTATTACTATTGAAAGTGTAACAATATGTGCAAAAGATGCCATTCCTATATGCACCGTGTTTTTTGGTATTCTCAAAACATAACTTTAGTTTATCTTCTGTTACAGCATAGTAATGATTAACTCCATCATGGCCTATAATGTATAATGGATCGTCTCTGTTCTCGTTAGAGGGATTATAAAGTATTTTTACACCATTACCTTCAGGACCAAACACGACTATACGGCATTTTTCGATATTCTCGATTTTTTCAAAGTCAGTTACTATGAAAGAATCTGTATATTCCATACCACATTTTTTAGCTAATGCTTCTGCCTCTTTCTCAATTGTACACGAATATATATCTTTGACCTTTACACATTCACGAGTTATTTTCCTAAACAGAACAACAGCTTTGAAAGCACAGCCTACTGCACCTTTCTCTAGATGAACTTTACTAATGTAACGATGTTTGAAACTAAGATTTTGTAGCTCGAATGCATCAGTTTTACAGTAATCACCTTTTCCTTTAGCTATCATGAACACAGTAGCTACTACTTTGAATTTGGCAAAGGATGCCTTGTCACCGGACTGGAATGACCCTTCCAAACGTCTCATCATCTCTTTCACTGCAATATTGTCTAATATATCCCTGTAACTGATGTTTACATAATATTTCCGGTCAGGTGACTGATCATCGCCAAACGTGAAATTGATTCCAACCCTCATACGTGTACTATCGTAGTCTAAGTCTTGTAATATAACATCAACAACTTCACTGACAACCATTTCGAATGACGCTTCAAGATCTCTTGGTCCATGGAAAAAGTTTTCATCAATAACCTTTACTTCATATGTATGACGTTCCATTGACTTTTTAAGTTTCTCTACAGAGATGTGCGTTATGTCCGTTATAGTGGTCTTCCTCTTCTTATTAGAGGGATTCATTCTCGAAGGACTAGCCTGGAATTTAAAGTCATTATTATTTATGATACAGTAAACAAATAAGATCAAGTTTTCAAACAAATAAGGCACTATACCAATAATATATTAGTTTAACATAGTATTTCTCATTACATATATTAAATATAATCTACACAGTAACAACAGCAACATACCATTTTTAATCGATGTGTCGATAATGCCGCGAAGGATGCTTTTTACTCAAATGTATGGATGTATATTCAGCACGTTTCTGGAAAAGAATCACTTTTTTAGGCATATGCATAAATTATTTATCCTTTATTCTTTAATTAATAATGTATTTAATTATTTTACGTTATTAATTATTGACCAGATGTATTACAATGCTATTTTTAAATGAATATATATATATATATATATATATATATATATATATATATATAAATATATATATATATATATATATATATATATTAAGAAAAAAAAATCTTACCTAGCTGAATAAGTATTGATTTGAAAAATCCTCATGTGTAGATATAAAAAAACTTGGTTAATGATACAACAGGATCCAACGAAGGTGTCTTAAAGTGTTGATCGTAAGAGCTCTTGATTAAGAATGACCCATCGAGTAGCTCACTGATTTATATATAACTCAGCTCCCAAATCTATACAGTGTTGCCAATTCACCTCTGTATGATACGCAGTTGCCAGACACCAGTTTGTTTAATAAATATAATAAGTATTCAGAATCTAAGAATGTGTCTTAAAGTGTTGATCGTAAGAGCTCATCGAATTATATGTAACTCAGCATCCAAATCTATACAGTGTTGTCAAATCGCCTCTGTATGATGCGCCGTTGCCAAACCTACCAGTTTGTTTAATAAATATAATAAGTATTGCATCACTTTATGCAAGTGGATATAACATAAAATCATTTTCATGTTTCATGTTGAAATTTTCTGAAAGGGGGCGGGAGTCTAAAACGGAATAAGCCTAAAAATATTTCATGTTACCTTCTGAAAGTGTTCGAAGTAAGTGTGTGTGTGTGTGTATGTGTGTGTGCCATACTTGACTGAAATGACTAATGAGGAGAAAGACAAGAAATTCCTCGGAAGATTTCATTAGCTGTCCGTGGAATGCTTTTTAGCAAATACAGTTCTCTGATTGGCTATCCCTTGAGCATCTAAAATTGCGTAATGTATAGGTGTCTGGTAAAGAACAATTTACCAACCAATGCTCTAGTTGTGGACCTGCAGGGAATGATCGCACGCTATAGGAGTATTTGGCGTAGGAATCTATGGCGAATATATATATCATATATATATATGACAGTATATGAGTAATAACAGATATATATATAGCCGACAATAATATATATATGTGCGATGCGGTTGAACATAGTTAAGGTTAGGATTACTATCTGAACTGTTCAGGGTGGGTTGGAGACTGAGTTGCTTGGTGCACCTGGTGTGGGTGGCGCGTGATTATGGTGTCGGACAGGACCTGGGATGGGGATATAGATTTGTTTAGTTCAATATTACAAATGTATAAGTAAAATTAACATTAATATTTGCTGGGAGATGGTACTGATTTGAAAAATTGGACGGGCAAATTGTTTTCGCTTATTAGCGATGATGTATTTAACAACAAAAGCAACAACGGCGAAAGACAGCGACAACAGCAACAGCAACGGGAAACAGCAACAACAGCAGGCATCAGTGCTGGCTGAACAGAATGCTACCGAGCAACGAGCAACGGACACAACCGAAGACAGGCGTCAGGAAACGCCATTCTAAATAGTATTTGGCAAACAGGTCTGTTGTGGTTGCTGGTTTTGCTTTATTCAAGATTGAATGTTTCGCCACAAAAACTAAGCGGCTTATAATATGACGAATCAATAGATCAATAGATCAATAGATCATGGAAGGGTAGGAGGATAGAGTGGGTGGTTTGATTAACTGATTTACTGCTCTAGGGTATGTAAAATGCAAATTTTTTTAGGCTATAAACATAAAAAGCATAAATTTTTTTAGTAAAAACAAAATGTTTAAAGAAAACAAAACAAAAATAAATAAAAATTTGAAAAATAAAAAAGTTATAAAAATAATTAAAATAAAAAATTAAAAAAAAAAAAATAAAAAAAAAATAAAAAAAAAAAATAAAAAAATAAAAAAAAGTTAGAAAAATAAATTAAATAAAAATTAAATAAAAAAAATTAAACACAAAGTTTAAATGTAAAATAAAACTTATAAAAAATAAAAATAAAAAAAATAAATTAAATAAAAAAAAAAAAAAAAAAAAAAAAATAAAATAAAAAAATAAATTAAACACAAAGTATAAATGTAAAAATAAAACTTATAAAAAAAAATTAGAAAAATAAATTGAAATAAAAACAAAAACTTAAACACAAAGTTTAAATAAATGTAAAATGAAACTTATAAAAAAAAATAAAAGTCAGGAAAAACAGATTGAATAAAAAAGCAAACAAAAAAATCTCTATTAGTTGAACGTTTATAAAAGAAAATGATTTGAAAATATAAATGTCAGTCTTCAACATTTAGAAAACACGGGTTATCTTTGCATGATGCAATGCAATTGACGACATGCACATGTTAGAACAGAAGCAGTTATGTGAACAGTAATGATATTGTATTATTAAACGAATGTTTATTAACTCAGCACCGCACCGGCTCCAGCACCGGTGCCGGTACCAACTCCGACTCCTCTGACTCAGACTCTTTCCTTCCTTATTCTTCCTTCTCTGAATCCTCCTTCCTCCTTCTTCCTTTCTTCCTCTGTTTTGCATTCCATGCATTTTTTCAGTCGGGACCCCCTCCGTTGGGGTCCCAGACACCATTTAACTTATAACCGTCATTTTCGAGATCTACAGGTTCAATAACATATAAAAAGATACAAATGGGACTAAACGAATATTTATTAACTTAGCACCACCACTGGCTCAGCAGCACCAGTGGTGATGCCAGCTCCGACTCCTCTGAAGACTCCGACTCGACTCTCCAAACTCATAGCCCCCTGTGACTCCTCCTTCCCCTCCATCCCTTCCCTCCTTTTTTTCCGCCATCTTCCTTTCTTCTTCCTCTGTTTGCATTCCATGCATTTCTTCTTTCAGGAGGACCCCCACTCGGGAATCCCTGAACCGAATCGAATCCGACTCAACTCTGCGTCTCAACTCCGAATC
>JABUQX010135737.1:20000-42500 GCA_015478945.1 Trachelipus rathkii
GGTTATAGGTTTATAGGGCATTTATTATTTTATATTTATTAAAGTTTATTGAGGAGCATAAATTTATGTAAATTACTGTATGATTATGTATGTAAGTATATTTAAGCCCGTCTACGTAGGAATAAATGTAAGCATCATCATCAAAACACTGTCAATCCTTCGCCTGTTCCACTGTTGTATGGCAGGTAACTTGTCTTCTGTTGAAACATGTAATAGTGCTTAAAAATAGGCCAGAAACTGATCAAATTGACACTTTTGGATTTTCATTCATGGTTTTGTAGCATTGAACCTCTACTTTATTTACTTTCAATCATCTTTTGTTTGATAACTTTTGGTAGGAACTTTAGAACTGATCTTTTTTTGTCCCATGGAAATCTACTTTACGAATGAATCCCAATTTTAGACATCATCGTGTTATGATGGTTTCTAGGTTGTTGTTTCACTAACAGGCAAATGTATGGGTATTGAGAGGTTGGCAAGGCATCTGTGGTAATATTTTTTTAATCACTGTAGATGGTTGGGTGTTGATTTTCTGCTTGTAATTCCTCATCATATTTCCCCGGTGAGCTTTATGGGACGGAAGAAACCTTACATCCCAAAGGTTGGGTTAATAAATAAATATTAACATATCCAAGACAATAAATAAGTAATATATTTTTATTTTTATCAAAATTCCATTCCTTGTGAAACATTACAGGCGTGTCAATGTTACACAACTTTTGTTCAAAGTTAACAAAACCAAAGTTTAACGCTTAATAACTTTGAAACTAAAAATTTTTTTCGTTATTGTGGTGCGGTTTTTTTGAACCTGCATGACGTAGCAACAAAAATTTACCAATTATTATACGTTTTGAAAAATTCCTTCTGCCCCCAATGGGGGGGGACTTTTTCGTGCAACACATTTTTTAGTTTTTTAGGCAAAATGTTTTTTTTGACATTTTTCCAGATAAAACCTCAAGTTCAAGCCAGAGTGTTTTTAGACTTGTTAATACATGAAACCGGCATCCTTTAAACTTTCAAAAATTTCAAAATAAAAAAGCGAAAATATTAATCCTTAAACCAATATTTAGATGAACATGAAAACAAGGTCAGGGGGTAGATTTTGTTCAATGTTGCCCCACTGTTCAAATTTGGCCAGTCTTACGATATATATATATATATATATATTAGATATATATATTATATGATATTTAGTATATATATATAGCTATAATATAGTATATATTTATATATATATATATATATATATATTATATTATATATATTATATATAATATATTATGTATTATATATATATATATATATTTAATATATATAATATATATATAATCATAGTATATTATATAGTATATATATATATAATTATTATACGGGTATATAATATTATATATATATATATATATATATATTATATATAGTATAATAAATATATATATGATATATATATATAGTAGTATATATATATATATTAGGCCTTCACCGCTGTTGATTACATAGCACATACATCAAGTAATTTTATTGTTTTAAATGAGGTAAAAGTGGACGAATTAGCGTAATGTAATAAATTTAAGTACATTTTGAATTATATCTGTATTACTTATTCTTGAAAGAGGTAATTGTTTGTATTCGCTGCCTTGGCCCTGATAATAATAATCCATGGGTTTTAGGCAAGGATATATATTTTTTTATCATATATAGTGCTTCCTGTCCTGTGTTTATCACGCCTGCGGGTCCGCCGAAGACGCTGCACAATTTGCACTAGGGTTTCACCGTCATGAATACAAAATTGATAACCAATTATAATTATTTTTTATGTAATATATATACCTATGGGTGTATATTGATGAAGATTTGCGTATAGCTCATTGTTCATTGAGATACATAACATGGTATTGCACTATTCCTATACTAATTATAATTTTTCCTTTTTATAACTTGGGGTCCTATTTTGGGTCTTCTGGGCTCGAAATCCTATCCTTGGTGTCATAATAAATGCTTGTTGGAAGTTGGAGCATTTATTCATGCCTGCGAAGCTTCATTCAATGATATAATATATATATATTATATGGTAATATATATATATATATATATATATATTATATATTATATATTATTATATTATAATATATAGTAGTATATAGTATAATATATATATTATATATAATTTATATATATTATATATATTTATATAATATATAAATATATTATATATATAATATTCTGTGGCTTAAAATCTTTCTTCCTTCTACTACAATAATCTTGTGCTCTGCTCTGTTCTCCTAACAGAATAGATTTTCACGCCTTTTTTGAATATCTTACTACTCTGACGAGAACTGTTATATCTTCTCATCAAATACTGAGGTCCTCTATTTCGACGGATTTCAATGTACAGCAACCTGAATGGTTGGTTCTCTCATACTGGATTTGGTGGGGAGGAGGCCGAGATCATTGCAGCATATCTCAACGATCTGGAGCACTATTAAATAACCACACACCATTACCGGGATCGCCAACGAATTCTGAAACACACTTGACACTATGTTTCACCAACTATTCCTCTCTTTAATAATATCACAACTTCCCTCCTATTAGGGTAAATCTGACCACGAACCTTATATGCTCTTCAATTTTTATACTTTCTCTCCAACAGCTCCATCCCTGCATTATGCGGTTTTTCTGGCACTTTGATCGAGCCGATTGGGGTTGCTCTTGGCTGCTTCTACGCTACTATAATTGGGAATGACTGCTTTGCCTCTGGTGACGCTGTCGGCTTCCTGCCGATAAGTTGGAAGCTGTAATCGTTGATGGAATGAGCCAGGTTCATTCCTTCTTCGACTAAATCTTTCTTCTCCTCATAATCCATCGTTCGATCGTACTTGTTCTCTTGGCATTCAGGCTAGAGACAATGCGTATCGGGGAAGTGGAAAATTCTCGTTCTCCTAATCACTCTCGCTAATTTTCATTCAGCTAGAAAATGTTGCAGAGATACTCTTCACGAGCAAAGCGGGCTTTAGTCAAACGAAAGTGCGCTAACTCCTTGGTTCTCCAACTGACAAATCTTCTGGCCTCTTTGCCAAAAGCATCTCCAATAACTTCAGTTTCTGTAAATCTACATTTCCTCCTCTTATTCGACTGATGGTGTCTGTGCTAACTCTCCAACTGAAAAGGCAATCTCTTCGGCCTCCTGTTTTCCTCTAACTCAATCCTGGACAAGTTCGGCATTCCTTTCCTTCCTCTCCTTCTCTTCTCAGGTCTCCTATGCCTTTGCTGAGATTACATTGGGTACGGGTGCATGGGCTCCTGAAATCTACGAACGTTAGGGGAAGGCGGGTGGCGCCGGATGGCATTCCTCCCGAGTTTTTGCGGAGTGTGCTTTCCGTGGCTAGCCCTTTCCTCTCGTCGCAACTATATTCTCTATCCTCAATACTAGCAACTTTCCTTCACTGTTGGAAACGCGCATATTTCCAAGCTATTCCGAAAAAAGGAAGCCCGCTGCTGATCCTTCTAACTAATCGGCCTTGCTCTAAGCTTGTATTCTATCTAGATTTTGAAACCTTCTCAAGGCTCGTCATTTCTTAGACCGTCTGGAATCTCATTCCCTCCTTCTCTTTCCAGTCGCCAGTACGGCTTTCGGCGCTCGAGGTCTACTGGTGATTTTACTTTTCTTATCTAACAGAATTTATGGTTTTGCCGCGCTTTGGTAATTATAGGGGAGACGCGTGGTGCGCTTGACGTTCCAAAAGCATTGGACCGGGCATGGCACTCGTACACTACTTCCAAGCTCCCCTCCTTTGGATTTCCTCCTTCTCTTTGCTTACTTATGTCTAACTTTCTTTCAAAACAGTTGGAATCGGCTGTTGTGATGGGGCGACTCTTCTTCTTTTTCTGTCAATAGTGGTGTTCTATCAAGGGGTTGCTGTTCTTATCTCCTACTCTTATTCTGCTGTTTCATTAATGATGCGTTCTCGTCTGGCACATCTAAACTCCTATCCACTCATATGTCGATTACTCGACCTACCATTTCTTCAACTTCATTTCAATTCTGCTCCTCTTTTCACTTCTAGAAATTGCCTCTCGTCTTAATCTTTCCGTTCTATTCTCCTGATCTGGATAGAATTTCGGGGTGGGGTCGGTCTCACACTTGTGAAATTTAATTCTTTAAAAACCCCAACTTCTATCAAATCCTCCCCTCTGCTAAGAACACCTTCTAACTTCCTCATCTATCTTGCGGACGGTTCTGCTCGTCTCTCCTGTTTGACAATTATAACATCCTTGGCCTTAACATAATAAAAAAAATTTGTCTTGGAAAACTCACATCGACACAAATGGGTTGCTAGCGGCGGCCCTCAAACGATAACCTGGGAGTGTCCATGTTTAGAGCCTGCGAGCCCTTTTCTTTCCGTCTTCTAAGGTTACTCCAGCTATGTAAAGGTCTTATCTGCCCTTGTCTGGAGTTACTGCTCTTATATCTGGGAGGCTCTGGGTTTCACCCATGCTTTTGGATAGGGTCGAGTCAAAGGCAAAAAGACTTAAAAACTGTCCTGTACTTTCTAGGTTCACTTGACCCTCTATTCTTGGGGGCGCGATGTTGGTGCCTTATCTCTTTTCTAGGTGGGTACCTGTAGTGACAAGTGCTTTCACTCGCGTGCACCACCTTTAAGACGACGCCCCTCGTAGCACAAGGGGTGCTGTGTCGCACATGAGTTTTGTGTTGAAATTAGCAACTCCAGACTAGTTCGCTGCGGTGCTTCCTTTGCTTTCGCTGCCACCGTCTGGTCTGTGGAAATTCGTCTCCATCTTCTGTGTTTCCTACTCATTTAATCTCCCTCACTTTTAAAGCTGCCGTCTGTGCTAATCTGCGTAATTTACGGTAGTTGAATTTCTGTTGAGTTTAAAACCCCCCTCCTAAATTAGGGCTTTGCCCGTGAGTGGTGGTGACAACGCAAAATATATATATATTATACTATAATGATATATTATATATATATAATATATATGTATAAGTACTCTATATATATATATATATGATAAGTATATATATATATAATAGTATATATATGGTATTATAGTAATATATATACTATATTTATATATATATATATATATATATATATTATGAAATATATATAATATAATATTACTATATGTATATATATATATATATATGATATAATATGAATATTATATATATATAGTACATATATATTATAGCTATGATATAATATATATATATAATATATTATGTATATTATATATATATATCATATATATATAGTAGGAGTATATATGTATATAACTAGTATAGTATAGTTAGTATTATAGTGTTATATACCTATTAAAATAAAGAGATACTTTAGGTATTCTTGTTTATTTTTGTGCTATCATTTTTTTAATCAATTAAAATAATTGAAGTTAATTCTGTTTGGCGTATTGTATTACTTGTTAATTTTTATATTCGGTTAAGGATCTATTTCCCTATTCTTTTTATTAATTATCTAATTGTTCTCCTCAGTGAGTATTGTTGGGAAAAATGGGAAAACTTTGGGTTTGTGTTTTTCACACACACAACACACACATCTGCACAACAATATAAATATATATATATATATAGTATAGTATATATATATATATATATATATATATAATATATATATATATATATATTATATTATATATATTTATATATATATATTTATTATTATATAGTGTATATAGTATAATATAATTATAAGTTATTATTCTTCATGCTGATCTTCCCTTGATGTGGATCCCCACAAATACTGGGGGTGAAGTGCGCAATCACGGAGTGGGAGTAGAATAGCTATTCGCTGTGCTAGTATTCCACTTCGCTCAAAGGCTTCAACACACCGTGACAAAAACCGACCACGTGTGGGATCTTCGTTAATGTCGGGTGCATCCTCTCGGCCACTCACACCCCTCAGGACAAGCTGAACGACAGTGTGTACTCCTATTATGAACCATGTCTGTCTCGCTTCTGCCAAATTCAATTATTGTCTTTCCTTCAGACACTCTTTTTTTGAGATTCATATCCACTTTTTTATTAGCCGTTTCGCCAATGCCCGTGCGCATTCCAGCCACATCACGGCACACTACAACTGCCTTACCTATAGAACTACCCATGCGCGATTTAGCCATACCATCCATGAGGCCAAATCGCACTTCATACACTCTCGATTATCTTATCGTAAACTTCATTTCGTGACACACCTATCTACAACTATACCCAAATTCGGCATCATTCCTTCCTTTAATTCAATTTCTTCTAACCCCCTAACACGCAGTAGGTAATCCTTCTGAAATATGCAATTGCCTTTGATGCGATACCGTCTAGTTCCATCAAGGCACCATCAGTTTTCCATACTGTATAGTACTAACCACCGGTTTAAAACTAACCATCTTTGAAGAATCCTAGATATCATCCACGTCAATATTCTCCTTTTGGCTTCACCAAGGATTTAATTGCTAACCAGCCACTAGCACAGCTCACTAACTTGTCCGTGCTACGTTGAAGCCATCATCCGTTCCCTTATTCAATCCAAAATAAATGCCTAAGTATTTAAATACTCAAGTATTGTTCCGGTTGCCGTACCACAAAGAGTGATTTCTACACTGCGGACGTGTCTTTTCCTTACCTACTATCACCCTTGTCCTTTACCTTCATTTGACCTTTTCAGCACAACTGCTAAAATATATCTTACAATCTTCTCTAATATCTTATCTGCAGATTCATATACATATACGCCAATCATCTTGGTACATATAGAAAAGGCACGCCTCCAATATCTGCCATTCTCTGCATCAGTCTGGAGGGTCTGTTCACGGTGTTGTGAAGCCCTTTTAGGGTGGATTATGGCTGCAACAGTCTTTCACGCTAACGGGGGGGGGGGGATTTCTTTTCAACTTAAGAAACTGTCTTACTGGCTCTCTCGGCCCGTGCCGTTCTGCCGTTAAATTTATTTTATCACCCCATCCAATATATAAAATTTAAAATAATCCACGGAAGCCATAGCACATCCATTGGATCGTCATTCTATCTGATATTAACCTATCACTTCTTCACTCCTTTATTCTTATCACTTGCCCCAACATGCCATACTTTTTGATCTCCATCAACCCATCACCATACACCATATATCATTAACCTGCAAAATGAACTTCCCTATGTAATCTTGTTCATTCGAGCTGTATGCAATTCATAAATAACGCTAAATATTAAGTTTAGTCTTTCTCTCTCTCATTTTCTCAGGTCATTTTGCCTTTTCACCTGTAAAACTTTATACTTATATATCCTTCTATCAGTTCTAGAGAGGTGCGACTGTGTTCTTCAACGATAATCCTCAGTCAGCTAACGGCACTTTTTCAACACAACAATACGATAGCTTATATATCATTACTATACTACGCAGATAAACTAATTCCAATATAGTTCCTTATCGCTCCCTTGACCGCCACTTATGATACTAGAGCGTTCTATTACTAGCGTCTCTCCCAATCCTTCGACATATATAACCCTCATAGCGAGACGCTTTGTTACAGTACAACCTTCGCAAATCCAGGTAATCACATATCTTTACCGTCTATTCGTTGATCATTTTCACAGTAATTCTATCATCTATACTACTGATTTGTCATTTCTTCAACTTCTTCACTGCTGACTATACCCTCGCCACTTACCAAATTACCCTCATCTCCAAAAATACCTATTAATTACACGGTGGAACACACACCATTCACTATGCACCTCTATTCATCACTGCCAACACTTATTTCCTTCACATGGTCCTTCTCACCTAACCCCCCTTGTCATCAGTCGCGAAAGTACCATTACTATTCCAATTATTCAAAGATTTTCCAAACTTTTCAGCTTCTCTGAACTTTTCTCCTACTTCCCTTCCATAATGGCAATCCCATCCCCTTATATATAGTTATATATATATATATTTATATAATATATACTATATATATTATTATATATAGTATAGTATATTATATATATATTATATATATATTATGTATATATATATATATGATATATATAATATAATAATTATTATATATATATATACGATATATATATTAATATAGGTATATATTATATATAATTATATATATTAGTATATATATAGGTATATAGTAGAGGATATATACATTATAAGTTATATAACTAGATATATATTATACGGTATGCTATATATATATATGATATGAATCCTGATATCATATATATAGTATATATATTATATAATTCTAGTTGTCATGGGGTTAGGGAGAGTTTGGTAAAAATTTCATATAAATTGGACGAATAGTTGAAAATAATTAATTTTCAAGGCTACGAGTAATTTTGTGTGTACATTCTTCTATCGTTTTCAGTAATATTATTTTTTTGGTAACTCAGTATAATGTAGCTGTCTAAAATGACTGCTATAGAATGGCCGAGAAGGAAGTCGGAGAGAAAAGTAAACGCAAAAAGAGTGAAATTTAGAAATCGAACCTTTGTGCTTTACTATAGGGAGCGTTGTTATGTCCAGCTCTAAAGCAGAAGATTCACTGAAAGGTCCAAGAGCAGAAGACCACAAGTCAGAGAAAGGAAAGTAAATCACCAGTAGAGCCTTTCGTACGGCTCTGTATTAGAGATACACAATTTAGACGCCACCCAAGAATTTTAGATAATTAGAAAAAAGATAATCTAGAAACCGAATATAATGATAAAGAATTAAATATAGTATTAAAGAGAAAAATAATAAAATAATACATAGATAATAATGAATAATAATAATATATATGGATAAGAAAGTTGATTAGAAGCTTTTGTCTAAAATGAGTTTCGGGAAAACTGTGGATAACCTTCTCTGATTAAAAATAAAAATAAAAAAAATAAAAATATAAAATAAATATAATAAAACGTGAAAAATTCTTGGAATTCTCTATAGCTAAAAATTACATTAAGAGAACGAAATTATTGCTGAGTTTATGAATACATGTTAAAGAGATATCTTTCTTTTTACATTAAAATAGATGACCAAGTCTGCTAGTGCGTACGAACATCTTTCTCGGTTTGTAAAGATTCTCGACATCCTTTTCTCTTTAACTGCTGACCTCGCATTTTTTTTTATTTCTTTGGAGATTTTAGGTGTAAATGAGAAACAAATTATAAGGGTAAATAGAATTTAATGAGTTGCATAGCTTAACTAAAAGTCATCGGAAATAATAAATAAAAAAAGAATATTTTAAAAAGTTTAATGAGAATAGAGATAAGAGATTTTACCAACGAAAAACAAGCGAAGAGATGTTCAATAATGGGATATTTGCCTATTAAGTATAAACCCTTTGCTTAACCTAGTTTAACTTGTACATCCAAAATTAACACACACACACATACAAACACGTTAAACATCATTCACCCATCGACAGATAATACGACACAACATCACGTCACAACAAGGCACACACACCACAGTAGCCGGTCCACCCACATATATATATATATAATAATATGTATATAATATATAATTATATTATAATATATATATATCTATATATATAATATAATATATATAATTTATATATATAGTTATATTATTATAATAAGAAATATATTTATATTATATTATATATAATTATATATATATAAATATATATTATATATATATATTATTATATATACTATATTATATATATATATATATATTATAGTATATAGTATATAATATCAGGGCTGCGAGCAAGTAATTTTTTTTTACGGCTCCGACTTCCGACTACCGACTCACGTCTCCATTATTGTTTAAATTACCGCTGCTGTTCCGACTTTGGACTAATAATTTATTCAAAACAATTGCTTCTTAAAAATAAACTACTTCAATAAAATCCTATCTTATTATTTTTAAAGGACAGAACAATAAACTCTCACATTCAGCTGGACTAGAAGGGAAAGAGCCTGCAACTATTGCTGCGTATGGAATTCTATACTATTCTACTTTTTCTAGAAGGATTTTATAGATTGGAGTGTTTATTAATGGTAGAGTTGGCTTTTGTTTGCAATCGCGATGGTTTCCTTCTGGCGAGTGTTCCAAGTGGGTTCCATGTTAGCCAAATTGGTTCTCGTTGCATCTTCTCTATCCAACTGATAACCACAAGGGAGGATTCACTGAAACTGCTGTAATATACTGGCTCCCAATCTCAGATTTCTGTTTCTAGTAGTGTTCATTCATTTGAAGTCCGAGTTACAGCAAAGACGGCGATTCCTAAGACTATTTCATATCAGATCTTTTTAGATGCTGTGGAGGAAGATTCTGAGAAGCTGTGGATCAACTAGAGGATCGGCACGAACAAAATATTTTGTTTTCAGTTAAAAATCATTTTCCTTTCTTTTCCATGGATTTTTTATGTATTTGCTAAAATCGGCCATCTCTTATAAATGTTTGCCTGTCCAGTCAAGGTCTTCTCCTGATTGAGATTTTTTTTTGTTGTAAAGTATGGTGTTTTAATAATTTGTTCCCACTGACTATCTGTGAGAGAAAGTTCACGAGTACCGGCAGCCATCTACTATAGCCTTTTTAGCTGCCAGAAGCCTTTCGAACATAAGACATGCCCTTGCCCATCTTGTCTCTTGATTTGTAGACTGCCCACTTTTCCCACTTTAAACGCCTTTTGAACTTCCAGTTATTTTGGAGCATCTACGGTCGGCGGCTTTTGCTTATTTGTCTCGCCGTTGCTTATACAGATATATCTGCTATGCGTATTGGGAAAGTACCATCACGCACGTGCTATCTGTGAAAGAACGAACTCCAACCACTCAGTAGTGTGCAATGTTAACATCATTCGGAGCAAATATTTTCATGTTTAGGTCAACAGTTCATTCTGAACAAACGTATTCTACTCTCGTTTTGACATCACATAAAATCAGCTCACATGTTGTTCAGCTTCCTGTTCCGTCATCCTCATTGTGCCTTATTTAATTTTTCATCGTAACTGTTCTATAGTTCAATGTGTTCATCTCATAACTAAGGCTTAATCTAAAGTCCACTAACTACTTAAAAGAATTTGGAGTGTTCAATAGCAAGTTCTAGCGTATTAGTATTGCTAAAATGTGCGATTTGGTATCTCTTACTGCTACCCGTTTTAGTAATATTGTATTTATTCTTCGTCCATATCTATCCTAAGTATTAATAAGCAAAATAATTTTAGCAACCCTGCCTTATGCAAATCATCATTTTTGAATGCACGAAGCGTCCCTTTAAGTGCAATTTTTAAGTTTATATTTTTCTTGTCCACTCTTGCTAAGAACTGTTTTTGACGAATATTTTACCCAGCCTAAACGGACTTCCCAGTTTTATGAAGCCATGGCTCCAACAGTACTTTAAAATCCTGGTTTGAAAAAAAAACTATAGGCGTCACTATATTTTTCAGCGATTTAATTGCATTTTGGAATTTTTTAGGGGTAACATAGACAAAACAAGTTTTTGACAGTTGAAAAAAAGTTCCACTTAGTTACCGGAGTTTTTGAAATAAAGGTTAGTCCTGACAGTTTGACTTCACCTTTTTTTTTTTTTTTTTTTTTGAAACAATTGCTGCCAATGTCCGTGGAGCAGTGAGGCTTTAAATGTCAGCAATTAGTTTTAAAGGGATCAGTAATGTGATATTTTGACCCCGGCATAGGACTGCTTGGAGACAAGCTGGTGGTTTCAGTAAAACTATTTTATGCATGCATCAAAACTGACTGTTTCCACATCAACTGTGTTAACTATTTTATATTGACAAATGTAAGTACGTTTATCTTGAGAGCGGTAAATTTAAGTACATGAGGGTTTTCGATCTTTAAGATGTTTAAGTTGACATAATTTCCTAAGGAAAAATTTAAACTTAATTAATTAAATTTATACTTAAGAATAGAACTCTTTTCATTATTGACAGTAATATATTAGTACATATCAAATTTCTGAAAAATGAATATGCTTCAACAACTTATTAAAATAACTTCGGATCATAACTTTTTTCATCGTAACTTTCCTCGTGTTAGTTTCGTCCACTTTGGTAAAATAAAATTGTACCCAGTTATTTTCACTGTGCCAATAAAGTATTTAATGTGTTGTACTTGATATGAATGTGAACAACAATGAGTATACAATGCCGCTGGATATTTTCGAAGGTTTGAACATCTCTATAACATTTCTTCATTGCTGTTGCACAATCATATCATTGTTCAATCTGAAGGTCCCTATTTAAATAATCATCCTTCATAATAAATAAAAAATAACCAACCTTCATAAGAAATCTATTTTTACGAACAACAAATATTTTTCTTTATTTCAATTAATATATACTTATATATGCTTTGATTATTATTTTTATTATTCTTATAAATTAAAATTAAAAGATTTTAGCCATAATTTTTTTTGATAATTTAAATATTTTCAGCGGATTTAGACCCTCTCAACCTCCCCCTGGCTATGGACTATGAACAAGTTCATAGCCAGGGGGAGGTTGACGTAAAAATAGATTTCTTATGAAGGGTGGTTATTCTTTATTTATGAAGGATGATTATTTAAATAGGGACTTTCTGAATGAACAAATATATGATTGTGCAACAGCAATAAAGAAATGTTATAGAGGTGTTCAAACCTTCGAAAATATCCAGCGGCATTGTATTTTCATTTCTCTCAGTCAGTCGACGCACTCTTTCAACCAATATATATATATATATATATATAATATTATATATCTTCTCTTATATGATATATATATATTAGCTATATATAAATTATAAATATAATTACTATATAATCGTATATATATTCATATTCTCACTACAAACACTCATAACTAATTTCCTATAGTTCCCCTTAATCTCCCTTAACCCTATACAAAGGTACTTACTACTGCTCCTTGCAATCTTTGAACTACATTAACCTCTACAACGCTTTGTTTACGACGAACTTCCATATCCAGTCAATCATAATCTCGCTTCCATTCTTGATCATTTGACCAGTAATTCCTTATATACCTGTTGATTTGCCATTATTAAACTTTCTCACTCTACCTATTACCTTCTCCTTACAAATTATCTTATCCAAAAATACCTATTTCTTCCTACATCATCAAATCCACACACATTTCCTATCACCTCTTCATCTTGGCCAATGTTAAGCAGATTTTCAAACTGTTCCTTCCACACTCCCATGACATCGTTGTCATCAGTCACGAAAATACCATTAATATTTATATTATTCTATAAATATTCACATTACTCTCATTTCTAACCTTTCGTACTTTCTTCAAGAAGAGCTTCCTATTCCAGTTGTAAGTCCCATTCATCCCCATCTTTCAAACTGTTCATTACCTCTTTTTTTCTTCTACTTAATGCGAACTTTTAGTCTTCCTTTTTTCATCCTTATATATATATATATTTCTATACACCTTTCTTTTGATACGTCATCGCTGGCTTTTAGCACATTCAACCACACCAGTAGTAAGCATGACAAATCCCAATTAATGGGGGGCCGCGGCGCCCCCTTGTACTCAGGAAAGCGATGAGCGTTTTTTTTCGGGTTCCCCCAAGGGTGGGCTATCTTTTGGTGTACATTTCATGTACGCCGTTTTACCCTGTGGGGTCGCTGCCCCCGGGAAGCTATATTTCCATGTAAGTGTGTCGTGAGCACTATACACACACCACGACACGAACGTTAGCTTTACCATGTGCGCGGCGTAGCCGCGCACAATTGCTTACTAACCCTAACCGTGCACACGGCTTTGACTTACTTCAATGAGCTGACTTACTTAATGAGCCTACTTACTTTCACTGGGGACGTCAAATGGCTGTTAAGTACAATTGGAAGTTGCATACGTAACAATACTGGAAGTTGGAGTTTAATACCCGTGACCTTAAATGTGTTCCGGGGTTCCCGCCATTTCCCGGTGTTCCCCCTTGCGTGGGGAAACCGGCGCCCGTCGTTTGCCTGGCGTCAATCCACGCGTCGAGCGCCCGCCTGCCTGCCTCTCTCTCTCGAATACTCAGGTGCGTGTGACGTCGCACACATCTGTAGTGCTCCTCGCGCGCCGTCTACAAAAATTATCATATATGCGAACACGAACGGCTGCTCTCGCACACCTGAGATAACGATCCTCGATCGCTGAGGTTAAGATTCACGTGCGACTCCCACTTGTGCTAACGGCTCAGTGCAGTATGATATGAACTTTATGTTGGTCAGATGTTTCTATTGAGGATTTCGTCTAATATGTTGGAAGTTTTTTTCGATCCTTTATAATATGTAAGGATAAAATAATAATATAATAATAATAATAATAATAATAATAAGAATATATAATAATATAATAATAATAAAGTAGATAATAATTAAGTAATAATAATAATTTAATAATAATAATATATAATAATAATAATAAAAGAGATAATAATAATAATAATAAAATATATAATATAATATATATATAAATATATATATATATATTATATACTATATATAGTATAATATGTTATATATATATATATATATTATATAGTTATGATATATTATATAGGTATATAATATAGTATATATATATATATATATTATATATTATATATATATCTATATATATAATGTATATATATATAGTTTATATAATATATATATATATAGTTATATATATATATTATTGGGTCAGGCTGATCTCCAAAATTCAGACGTCAATGCGCATAGGCAGATTAACTGAAAAGATTTGATATTAATATATATGAATTATTATATATATATATATATATAACTATAGTAGTAGTATAGTTATTATGATGATATCTATATATATATATAGTATAGTATTATATTGTTAACCATTTGAATTGTCTATAATAATTCTGGAGTAGCGAGCTGTATATCTATAGATTCAGGGTTTCAGACCATAATTGTGTGCACGGTGATTGGTATCATTTGAGGTTTAGAAAGAATTGTAACAGAACTAATAAACCTGTAACCACCCTTTAGATTTAACATAGAAAAGAAGATAATAAACAAACTCATATAGAAATAAAAAGCGAGAGCAGAGAATACCGTGAACAATACTCTTGAAAGACATTAACTATAATTTGTAAAAATTTCAAACGCAAAAGACTATTCGATAGAGGAAAGGTTCCTTAATCGGTTAAAGGAAATTATCATATCGGTGATACAATATGAGTGTCTGTCGTATGAGAGTACCGAGCCAGCGCTCTATTGTGCTAACGAACCATTACATGAGATTGGATTTGATTTTGAAGTATTTTTTTCGCGTCTAATATAATAATAATAATAATAATAATAATAATATAATAATAATAATAGAGATAGATAGATAGATAAATGTAGTTTAATATGATATAATTAAAATAATAATATTATATATAATATATAGAGTATATATATATATATAGTATATATATAATAGTACATATAATGATTTTCTGAATGAGAGTATTCTTATTTATTATATATATAAGTATTATCTATATAATATATATAATATATAAATATTTATTAGTAATATATATCCAATCCTCCCTCTTGGACTGATAAAAGAAAAGTAAAAGATGAACCGTAATCTTATGCAGTTATTTTTTTGGTATCTTAAAGGGGGTAAACCCCTAAAGGCGTTCCGCTCACCCGGGAGTCGAGAGGGGTGAGGGTCCCCCTCCCGACGGTGGCAACGCCTTTAGGGGTTTAGCGTCAGGCCAAACGCCTTTAACGTCTGAAAATCCGAATTATTTCTATGCTAGTTTTTTTTTTCCCAGTGGTCATAAGAACGCAACGAACAACAACCATATATATATATATATATACTATATAGTATTATATTGTTATATAGGAATTATAATTAATACTATAGTATATGTATATCGTATATATTTATATATGATAATATATATATATATATATATTCCAATCTCCATGGTTTAGAGATGAATAAAGAAAAGACAGTGATAACCGTATCTTATGCAGTTATTTTTTTGGTATCTTAAAGGGTCTGGGGGCTTAAAGGCGTTCCGTTCACCGGGGAGTCGAGAGGGGTGAGGGTCCCCCTCCCGACGGCTGGCGGAACGCCTTTAAGTCTTTACCCCCCTGACCAAACGCCTTTAACGTCTGAAAATCCGAATTATTTCTATGCTAGTTTTTTTTTCGTGGGTCATAATGTCTACCCAACATTAATATATTATATATCATATTCATATATTAATAGTATATATTGTATTATTTATATATATATTATATTGATATATATATATTATTACCTTATAGATATAATATATATAATATAATAATTAGTAATAAAATTTATATATAATATTATATATATAATATATATATATATATAGTATATATGTATTTATATATATATACTTAATATAATATATATTATAAATATATATATATTTGATATATATTATATATATTATAATTATTTATATAAGTATATATATAATAATATATATAATATATGTATAATTAATTAATATAGTATATATATAGTATATTATAGTATATATATTAATATATAGTATAATATATAAGTATATGACACAATCACAATCTATGGAAGTAAAAGCCGAATATTGGGATGCCAGCGATAAAGATGGATAAAAAAGGAGAAGAAAGAAGAACAAAGATGAAAAAGAAGAAACACAAGATGACTTTAGTTTTGGGTCGGGCTTATCTCCAGACGCATGCGCATAGCAGATTACTGAAAAGTTTGATCAATTATAGATAACGGCTATAGTTATATATATTAATATATATATATATTATTAGGTTATATTATATATATGTATATATTATATATATATATATTATATTAGATAAGTCAATTTACACATTTCTTTTTTTCGATATATATCTATAAACCCAACTTTAATAATAACAGTAAAAGAATAAATTGGTAGTAGCAAGAGTAGTAGTAGTAGTAGTAGTAGTATCGGTAGCAGATGTAGTAGCAGTAACAGTGGTAGTAGTAGTAGCAGTAATAGTAGTAGTAGTAGTAATAGTAGTAATGCTAGTAATGGTAGTTGTAGTAGCAGTAGTAGTAGTAGTAGAAACTTATTACTATTAAATATATCACACCTACTCTAATCAAACGTATGCATTTTATATTTTCACTAAGCTTTAAAACATGGACTGTAAGTAAGGTTTTCAGCATCGTACGACGAACCAACAAATAACTAAGTTAAAACTAAAGCTATTTCATTTCAGTGAATGCCATCCTCGCCTGTGATCGGTCCAATTTCTTCCAATCACCGCCATAAGATTTATCGTATTATGCTCGTATTATCTTATATCTTTAAAAGATCATAAGTATTAGTCTTTGGGATGTGTTATATAGGTCGTGCCTCTAGAAGTGATCAAGATCCGCCTTACACAGAATATAGGCCCATACAAGATAATTATTCAATGGGTGATTCAAGATCCCAAGGAGTATTGTGTTTCGTCATATATAAAGAAATTTTTAATGGCTTTGAATATTTCAGAACAGGATTTATCACTCGACATAGTTCTACAGGCAAGCATGTCCTTTATGAGTGTAGAGAGAATTACTGCAGTATATGTAATACACGCTGAAGATTTGGTCTGATGAAGGTTTTAAACAGCCTAGAAACACAGTCATTAGTAGAAGCGATGGCAAGCAGCTCACTTTAGCTTTTTCCAATCATCTAAATACTTACAGTATGGAAATTAGAATATGGCGGATGTGTAGTGAAACGGGTGTATATGAACCTACATCTTACGGATTCTATATTAATGGTCTACAGCAGATAAAATATCTGTCACAGGTGCGTAAGAAAATATTATGGCATTTGAAGAAAACGGAAATACTGACTAATTACTGTAGCGCATTATATACAAGGCTGTATTGGAATATTATCATAATAAAATGCTTAACAGACGATCATGAAGACTATTATTAAAGCAGTTCTTGGCTTCTATTGATCTGCAAAAATTTATTAGGATCGTGTTAAGAAACATTGGCGTGGGATCTATTTAACGATCGATGATCCAGCCTCTAAACAGACTATATATCGCTTAGAGAACTTTTTTGACAATATGTGCGCTAGGAGATGGGTGTTTGAGGAATACTGACAAAATATTTTGGGTCAACAAATAACGATTGTATATTCACGAAGATTTGGAGCGTTTTAATCTAAAGTCCTCATAGGGTGCATATATATTATAGATATATAATATATGATATATATATATTGTATTATATATATTAGTGTATTATATATATATATATATATATATATATATATATAATATTATTGTATATATATATATATAAATATAGTATATATATATCTATTATATATTATTATATATATATATATTTATATATATATATATATATATAGTATATATATAGTATATATATCAGCTGATTATACCTGTTATTATTATATTATTATTAAAACTTACCTGACCGCAGGGTTGAGTGTTAAATAGCTTCCCATATCGATTTTGGATGTTTGCTGTGATAGTCCGTAATCTAACGAGATAAATTCCACCTAAACGTGTCGGGATTATTATATGTTTCTCAGTAAGCGCCGAGTTCTCACTTTGGCCTTAACACATTGTCGTCCAATACACGCTTCTAACTCGTTGAGACCACCTTTACGAAAAACCATAGCCCTTCCGAGTGCGACGTCACTATAATTATTAAGACGAAAACCTGATGGCGACCGATACATCGTCTGGTGTTCCGGCTTACAAGACAGCAGATCGTCCATTATTCTGTATGCTGTAGGAACAAGTTCAGTAGAATCATCGAGTGTATTGAAACATGGATAAAGGCCAAGTGTACATGTACTAATATGGATAATCCGTTCATAATACCAGGGGGAAAAAAAAAAAGGGGGACGAGTGGTGATGGTGGGAGCTGGTCTTAATAGATCGCGGTTAACTTTCTCTTAGGCGACAATATGAAAGGAATCAGACGTTCGTAACTAATTGGGATAGTCACAACCATGAATGGGTCGCATTTTTGTGATCGGTGTATAGGTTTCTCTGCTCAGCTCAGTCGACATAGTATAAAAGCTCTGGTTAAGAGTGAATGAAGAATTAACGCTCATTTATGTACGATGTCAGCGGACTCGAAAATTAGAATCATGAGGTCATGAAAGTAATGTATATTAATGTTTACAGTAAAATATGGGATTACCGTACAATTCATCGAAAACATCGACACACGATGTTTAACAACGGTACAACTTACCGAAGTTTGACTATTCTTTGGATGAACGGGGTGATGTTAAAGATCCCCGAATATGTGTCAAAAGGTTTAATGTATCCAGCTAGTAATTGTACATCGTACACTAAACTACTATACGGGTTGGAACGCTTGAGAAATATATTAAGAAGAACTGCTCGTTTCAACTTCACCCCAATGGTCTTAAGCCCCAACGTGTATTAAATATATATATATAATAGTAATACTATATATATATAGTACTATAGTTATAGTGTAAAAGCTATATATATATATTATTATATATATAGTACTATAATATAGCAATCATAGGATATATATAGTATATAATATCATATCGTATTATATATATATATATATATACGTATATAGTTATCATATATTATATATATATATTAATATATATAATTATATATATATAATATAATCATATTATATATTATATTATTATATATTACTATTTAGTATATATATATAACTCACTTATATTATACTATTTATATATATATATATATAGTATATATATGATATAATTATATTCTATAGTATGTAGATATTTTATTTGAATATATTATATATAATTATATATAATTATATCTTAAAAGATCAAAACTTGGGCTGAAGACATTGGGTGAAGTTGAAACTACGCATTCTCTATATAAGTCTCCAAAGTTTCCAACCCTATAGTAGTTATGTACGAATAAATACTAGCTGATACATTAAACCATTTTGACACATATTCGGGATCTTTAACATCCACCTGTTCATTCCAAAGAATAGTAATTCCGTAAGTTGTTCGTTGGTTAACCGCTGTCGATGTTTTTTCCAGTGTACCGGTAAATTCCACGATCTTTAGCTGTAAATAATGATACATTACTTTATGACCTTCATGTATATTCTTCGAGTTGCTGACATCGTCAGCATCGAGCCGTTAAATTCTTCATTCAATCTTAACCAGAGCTTTATATTTCGACTGAGCTGACAGAGAAACCTTATTACACGTCAGCAAAATGCACCATTCCATCGGTTGGCTTTCCAATAGTTACGAACGTTGATCTTCATAATTTGTCGCCTAATGATGGAAAGAAACGGGATTGTTTAAGACGCACTCCACATCAACCACTTCGTGGTTATGTTGAACGGATTATGCCAATATTAGTACATGACACTGTTGCCTTTATCCATGTTTCTATGCACTCAATGATCCTACTAACTGTTCTACAGATACGAATAATGGACGATCTGCTGTCTTGTACCGGAACACAGACGATGTATCGTTCCCCATCAGGTCTGCGTCTAAATATTATAGTGACGTCGCACTCGGAATGACGTATGGTTTTCGTAAAGGTGGTCTCAACGAGTTTAGAGGCGGTGATTGACGACATGGTTAAGGCAAAGTGAGAATCGGCTTACTGATGAAACATATATAATCACCGACGCTTTGGTGGAATTTATCTCTTAAGATTACGACTATCACAGCAAACATCCAATCGATAATGGAAGCTATCTTACACTCAGAACATGATAAGAACAAGTATTTTATAAAATATATAATAACGTTACAGCAGTGATATATAGATATATCATATACTATATAGTTATATTATATGTAATATACTATATATATAATATATATAATATATATATAATATATTATATATATTTATATATATATATTTATAGTTATATATATATATAGTATATATATATATATATATATATATATATAAATGTATATATATTATATATTATAGTAGTTATATAGTATATAGTATATATATATATGTCACCCTATGAGGACTTAAGATTTAAACGCTCCAAATCTTCGTGAATATACCAATCGTTTATATTGTTGTCCCCAAAATTTTTTCAGTTCCTCAACACCATCTCCTAGCACATAAGTGTAAAGAGAGTTCTCTAAGCGATAACTACTAGTCCTGTTTAAGAGGCCCTGGATCATCGATGTAATAGACGACGCCAATGTTTCTCTAAGCGATCTAAAAATTTTTGCACATCATAGAAGCAAGAAATGTTTAATAATAGTTTCATGATTACTGTCTGTTAACATTTTTTTTAAAATGCATATATATATCCAGATACAGCTATGATGCGCTACAGTGACATAATTATTCAGTATTTCCGTTTTCTTCAAATGCCATAATATTTTTCTTACGCACCTGTGACAGATATTTTATCTGCCTGTAGACCCATTAAATTGAGTGGCCGTAAGCAATGTAGTTTCATGATAATCCCGTTTTCACTACACTTCCCGCCCATAATTTCTAAATTTGTCCATATCGTAAAGTATTTTAGTATGATTGGAAAAAGCTAAAGTGAGGCTGCTTGGCCATCGCTTCTAACTAATGACTGCTTTTAGGCTGTTTAAAACATTCATAAGACCAATCTTCAGCGTGTTTACATATACTGAGTAATTTTCTTCTACACTCATAAAGACATGCTTGCGTGTAGAATATGTCGAGTGATGAAATCTGTGAAATATTCAAGCCATTAAAATTTCTTTATATATGTAAACGAAACAACTACTCCTTGGGATCTTGATCACCCATTGAATAATATCTTGTATGGCGGTATATCTGTTAAGGCGGATCATGATGTAGGTAGAAGAGCACGACCTTATAACATCCAAAGACTAAATACTTATGAACTTTTAAATATATAAGATAATACGAGCATAATACGATAAATCTTATGGCGGTGAGCTGGTGGAAGAATGGACCGATCCAAGGCGAGATGGCTTCACTGAATGAAAGTAAGTTAGGTTTTCAACATTACTTTTGTTGGTGTCGACGTAGAATATGCGTGAAACTGTTTATTTAACGTCCCGTGTTTTCTCACCCTCACGCTTAGTTGAATAATATAAAATTGCATGACGTTTGATAGAGTAGGTGTGATATATTGAATAGTAATGAAGTTTGTAACACTATTACACTACTACTTACTACCTCCTTTAGCGGCTACTACAACTACCTATTCACTACTACTACAAGATGATGTATACGCCCGCAGAACCAATTCGTAGTTGTAATGTTGTGATGTAATCCGCTAGCATCTTTTTCTTTTAGTTCCTGTATTCGGCTGCTAGTAGTCAGAGAATTTTATTACATTTACTGGTTATTTTCATGAAAATGGGATATATATAGTCATAGTACATATATTAGTAGATAGTAATAATATATAGTATATATATCGTATATATATATAGTATATATAATTTTTTACTATTTAGTAATATAT
>JABUQX010135737.1:45000-54800 GCA_015478945.1 Trachelipus rathkii
TATTATTATTATGTATTATTGCCGAAACCCTCTCATATATCTTCAACATTATTAGACGAAATTTCCATCAATGAAACATCTGACCAACATAAAGTTCATATCATCTCACTGAGCCGTTAGCACAGTGGAGTACGACGTGAAGTCTTAACTCAGCGATCGAAGGGATTCGTATCTCGGTGGCAGAGGCACCGTTCGTGTTCTGTATATGATAATTTTGTGTATGACGCGCGCGAGCGAGCACACAGAGTGTTGCGCACGTCACACGGGTCACAAGTATTCACGAAGAGAGAGAGGCGGCGGCGAGGCGCTCGACGCGGGTGGATGAGCCAGGCAAACGACGGGCGCGGTCCCCCCGGCAAGGGGACACCGGGAATGCGCGGGAACCCCGGAAACATTAAGTAGCGGGTATCTTAACGCACTGTCAAAAAGTGTACTTAATGCCACTTCCAAGTGTAACTTAACAAGCGATGACGGTCACGCGTGAAAGTGAAGTAGCTCATGTAAGTAAGTAGCTCGAATGAAAGTAATAAGCCGTGTGCAGGTTAGGGTTTAGTAAGCAATGTGCGCGACGGCTACGCGCGCACAGGGTCAGTAACTCGTGTGTGTGTGTGTATTGGCTCACGCACTTATAGAAATATAGGTTCCCGGGGCAGCGACCCCACAGGTAAAACGGCGTACAGCTGAAATTGAACAGCAAAAGAAAGCCCACCCTTGGGGAACCCGAAAAAACGCTCATCGTCTTTCCTGAGTCACAGCGGGGCGCCCGGGCCATTTAATTGGATTTGTCATGCTTACTACTGGCGGTGTGGTTGAATGTGCTAAAAGCAAATGATGAGTATCAAGAAAGAAAGGTGTATAGAAATATAACAAGAGGTAAGTTGATTTGAAAATAAATTTGTGGACCTTAGACGAGACACCTCTTCCTCTTTCTGGAAGAACAAAAGTTCCCGGTAATCCCAGAAGTCCTATACCAGATACTGTAATAGATTTTCCTCTTGAAAATGACAATAATGAAATATTAATGGTAAATGGAGATGTGACTGATGACAACGATGTCATGGGAGTGTGGAAGGAACAGTTTGAAAATCTGCTTAACATTGGCCAAGATGAAGAGGTGATAGGAAATGTGTGTGGATTTGATGATGTAGGAAGAAATAGGTATTTTTGGATAAGATAATTTGTACGGAGAAGGTAATAGGTAGAGTGAGAAAGTTTAATAATGGCAAATCAACAGGTATATAAGGAATTACTGGTCAAATGATCAAGAATGGAAGCGAGATTATGATTGACTGGATATGGAAGTCGTTGTAACAACGTTTGTAGAGGGTGTAGTTCCAAAGGATTGAAGAGCAGTAGTATAGTACCTTTGTATATGGGTAAGGGAGATAAGGGGAACTATAGGAAAATTAGCTTATTGAGTGTTGTAGGGAATATATATATATATATATATATATATATATAATTATTATATTATATATAAATATATATATATATATAATATTATATATATCTATACTTATAATTGGTTGAAAGAGTATGAGTGTGAACAGGAATGAAAATACAATGCCGCTGGAATATTTTCGAAGTTTTGACACCTCTATAAACATTGTCTTATTGCTGTTCGCACAATCCCATAATTGTTCATTTCAGAAGTCCTATTTAAATAATCATCCTTCAATAAATAAAGAATAAGATAATATCAACACAGGAATTATATAAGTAATTCCCTGCCCCTGGGCTATGAACTTGTTCATAAAAGTCCATAGCCAGGGGAGGTTGAGAGGGTCTAAATCCGCTGAAAATATTTAAATTCATCAAAAAATTATGGCTAAATCTTTTACTTTAATTTTATAAGAAAATAAAAATCATATCAAAGTGAAAGTATATATAATTGAAATAAAGAAAAATATTTGTTGTTCGTAAAAATAGATTTCTTATGAAGGTTGGTTATTTTTTATTTATTATGAAGGATGATTATTTAAATAGGGACCTTCAGATTGAACAATGATATGATTGTGCAACAGCAATGAAGACAATGTTATAGAAGATTCTCAAACCTCGAGAAAATTATCCAGCGGCCAATTGTATACTCATTGTTGTTCACATTCATATCAAGTACAACACATTAAATACTTTATTGGCACAGTGAAAATAACTGGTACAATTTTATTTTACCAAAATGGACGAAACTAACACGAGGAAAGTTACGATGGATTGGTACGATTTTAAGAAGTTATTTTAAGTAATTGTTGAAGCTATTCTATTTTTTCAGAAATTTGATTATGTATATATATTATTCAATAATAAAAAGAGGTTCTATTCTTTATAGTTAAATTTAATTAATTAAGTTTAATTTCCTTAGGAAAATTATGTCAACTAAACTAAAAATCGAAAACACCTCATGTACTTGAATATTTTACTCGCTCTCAAGATAAACGTACTTACATTTGTCAATATAAAATAGTTAACACAGTTGATGTGGAAACAGTCAGTTTGATCATGCATAAAATAGTTTACTGAACCACCAGTTGCTCATGGGGGTCAAAATACATTTACTGGATCCTTTAAATTAATGCGACATTTAAAACGCTCTGCTCCAGACATAAAAACAAGTTTTCAAAAAAAAAAAAAAAAAAAAGGTGAAGCAAAAGCTGTTCAGGATAAACCTTTATTTTCAAAAACTCGGACTAAAGTGGATACTTTTTTCAACTGTCAAAAACTTGTTTTGTCTATGTCAAGTGAAAAATTCAAAATGCAATTATAATGGTTGTTAAAGATAGTGACCTATTAAGTTTTTTTTTCAAGACCAGGATTTAAAGTACTGTGTGGAGACATGGCTTCAAAACTGGAAGTCCTTTTAGGCCTGGAAAATATTCGTAAAACAGTTCTAGAAGAAGTGGACAAGAAAAATATAAACTTAAAAATTGCTTAAAGGGACGCTTCGTGCATTGAAAAATGGATGTTTGCATAAGGGGAAAGCTAAATTATTTTGCTATTAATATTAGATAGATATGGACGAAGATAAAAACAATATTACTAAAACGTTAGCAGTAAGAGATACCAAATCGCAACATTTTAGCTAATATATCGTAGAACTTGCTATTGACGTTTTAAAAGAATTCGAAGTAATAAGAGGCAAGTAATTAGCTTAGTTATGGATAACACATCAAACATGATCAGTACGATTGAAAAATTAAATAAGGACAATGAGGATGAGGAACAGGAAGCTGACAAATGTGATGCTGATTTTATTGAATGTCAAAACGAAGTAGTAATATTTGTTTTCAGAATGAACTTGATAAAACTATGAAAAATCTGTGCTCCGATGATGTTAACATTGCACATATGAGGTGTGGAGTTCGTTCTTTACAGATAGCAGTGCGTGATGGTCTTCCCAATACGCATACAGATAATCTTATAAGCAAGGCGAGACAAATAACAAAAGCCTCACCGTACTCCAAAATTAATGGAAGTTCTAAAGGGTTAAAGTGGAAAAGTGGCAGTCTTAAATCAAGAGACAAGATGGGGAAGGGCATGTCTTATGTTCGAAAGGCTTCTGCAGCTAAAAGGCTATATTAGCATGATGGCTGCCGGTACTCGTGAACTTTCTCTCACAGATAGTCAGTGGGAACAAATTATTAAAACACGCATACTTTACAACAAAAAAAAAATTCAATCAGAAGACTTGACTGCAGGAAAATTTTTTATAGAGATGGGATTTTAGCAAATGACATAAAAAATTCCATGGAAAGAAAGGAAAAAATGTTAACTGAAAACAAAATATTTTTGTCGGCCATCCTTGTTGATCCACAGTTCAGAATCTTCCTCAGAACTAAAGATCTGATATTAAAAGCTAGGAATGCTCTTTGTGAACTAGGACTTAAAATGAATAACACTATCGAACAGAAATCTGGGTTGGAGTCAGATAGTTCAGCAGTTTCAGGAATCCTCCCTTGTGGTATCTTGATAGATGAAGATGAAGAAGCCAAATTTGGCAAACAATGGAACCCATTGGAACATGCAGAAACGCGATTGAAAAAAGCCAATCTACCATTAAAAGACACTCAATCTAAAAATCCTCTAGAAAAGTAGAAAGTAGAATTCCATAAGGCAGGCATAGTTGCAGCTTTGCCTTCTAGTCCAGTGAATGTTGAGAGTTTATTTTCTGCTTTAAAAATAATAAGATAGGATTTTATTGAAGTAGTTTTATTTTTAAGAAGCAATTGTTTTGAATAAATTTATAGTCCAAGTCGGAACAGGGTAATTTTAAAATAATGGAGTCGGAGTCGGAGTCGGAGTCGGAGCCGTAAAAAAATTACCGGCTCCGCAGCCCTGATATATATATATTATATATTATATATATATATATAATAATATATCATATATATATATATATATATATATTAGTATTATATAGTTATAATTGTATATGATATATAATATATAATATATATATTATATATATATATTATAGTAGTATATTATATTATAATATTCTATATAGGTTATAAAACATTATATATAGTATATAATATATATATATAATATATATATATATATATATATATGTGTGTGTGTGTGTGTGTGTGTGTGTGTGTGTGTGTGTGTGTGTGTGTGTGTGTGTGTTTATGTGTGTGTGTGTGTGTGTGTGTTGTTTGAGGGTAAATTTATTGCTAATTGTTTAAAATGTTAGAATATCCTAAAGTGAAACACTTCGGCTTGTTTTCGTGTAAATCTTTTCTCGTTTATTCTCATTAAACTTTAAATATATTCTTTTTTTATTATTATTTCCGATACTTTTAAGTTAAGCTTGAGTTCGGTATTTATTTTTCCCTTATTAAGAGTTTCTCATTTACACCTAAAATTCCAAGAAATAAAAAAAAATGGAGGTCAGAGTTAAAAGAAAAAGGAGTGAGAATCTTACAAACGCGAGAAATGTTCACGCACTAGCAGACTTGGTCTCTATTTTAATTAAAAGAAAGATATCTTTTAACATATTCATAAACTTCAGAATAATTTCGTTCTTTAATGTAATTTTTAGCTATAGAGAATTCCAAGAATTTTCAGTTTTATTTTTTATTTTTATTTTTATTTTTTTATTTTTTTTATTTTTATTTTTAATCAGAGAAGGTTATCCACAGTTTTCCCGAAACTCATTTTAGACAAAAGCTTCTAATCAACTTTCTTATCATATTATTATTATTATTATTATTATTATTATTATTATTATTATTATTATTATTATTATTATTATTATTATTATTATTATTATTATTATTATTATTATTATTATTAAATTCTTGGAGGTGGCGTCAATTGTGTATCTCTAATACAGAGCAGTATACGGGAAGAGACATTTAACTGATGAGCCTTCCCAGTCTCATAAAGCATTTCGACAAGTCTACTGTATTTGCAAGACTTTTTAATTCCGATGTCAAAACATTATAAAATAATTAATAATCAAATGGGAAGGTCCTATTTATACTATATGTGAGCTAAATTTCCCAAATGTTACACCTTCCTTCTCGGCCATTTATAATAACGAGAGGGAACATCGAATTTCCAATTTTAGTATCAAAAAATAATATTATGAAAATGTTCATCTTTTTCACAAAATTCTCGTGCCTTGAAAATTAATTATTTTCAACTCACTCTTTCAGATTTCTTTTCTTCTTTACCAACTCTCCCTACCCCCATGACACTAGAATATTATATATATATATATATATATTATATATATATATAAGTATATATATATAATATATAATATATATATAACTATATATATATATAATATATATACTATATATAATATATATATATATATGATTATATATATATATATATATATATATATGTAATATATATATATATATATACTATATATATATATATATATATATTTACTATATATATATATATATATATATATATATATATATATATAAATAGTATATATATATATATATATATATATATATATATATATATATAAGGGGATGGGATGCCATTATGGAAGGAAGTAGGAAAAGTTAAGAAAGTGAGAAAGTGGAAAATTCTTTGAATAATGAATAGGAATGGTACTTTCGCGACTGATGAAAGGGGGGGCGTGAGAAGAATGTGAAGGAAATAATGTTGGCAGTGATGAAGAGGTGATAGTGAATGTGTGTGTGGGTTTGATGGTGTAAATGTAATAGGTATTTTGGAGATGAGGTAATTTGGTAAGTGGGAGGTAATAGTCAGAGTGAAGAAGTTGAAGAATGACAAATCAGTAGGTATAGATGATAGAATTACTGGTGAAATGATCAAGAATAGAGGTAAGATTGTGATTACCTGGATTTGGAAGTTGTGTAACAAAGCGTTTATGGAGGGTATATAGTTCCGAAGGATTGGAGGAGAGCAGTAATAGTACTCTTATATAAGGGTAAGGGAGATAAGGGGAACTATATTGGAATTAGTTTATTGAGTGTTATAGGTAAGATATATAAGCTGGTATTTTGGTTGAAAAAGTGCGTTGAGTGACTGAGGATTAATCGTTGAAGAACAAGTCGCATTTAGAACTGATAGAGGATATATAAGTTAAAGTTTTACAGTGAAGAAAATGACTGAGAAAATGAGAGAGAAGACTAAACTTTATTTAGGTTATATGAATTTGCAACAGTCGAATGACAGTATTAATAGGGAAGTTCTTTTGCAGGTGTTAATGATATATGGTGTTGGTGATGGGTTTCTGAATGGAATCAAAAGTATGCATGTTGATAGTGTAAGAATAAAAGGAGTGAAGAGTGAATGGTTTAATATCAGCATTAGAATGAGACATGGATGTGCTATGGCTCCGTGGTTATTTAATTTATATATGGATGGGGTGATGAAATAATTTAAGGCAGGGAAGGCAGGGGAGAAGCAGAAGAACATTACTTAAGTTGAAAAGAAATCCCCCCCCCCCCGTTAGGTGAAAGACTGTTGCAGCCATAATCCACCCTAAAGGCTTCACACACCGTGACAGACCCTCCAGACTGATGGAGAATGGCAGATATTGGAGCGTGCCTTTTATATGTACCCAGATGATTTGGTATTGTATGATGAATCTGAAGAAATATTGAGAAGATTTGTAGAGATATTTAGCGGTGTGTGAAAAGTAAATGTAGGTAAGGGAAAGGTGATAGTGGTAAGGAAAAAGAGTCCGCAGTGTGAAATCATGTTGGGTGGTAGGCAACCGGAACAAGTATCTGAGTTTAAATATTTAGGCTTTATTTTGGATGAAAAGGGAACGGATGATGCTGAACGTAGCAGGAAAGTTGTGAGTGGCTGGTGGCTGGTGCAATTAAATCCTTGGTGAATGCAAAAGGAATATGACGTGAGTGATCTAGGATTCTCAAGAGGTTATGTTGTTACCGGTGTTAGTATATATAGTATTGAAACTATGGTGTGGAATAAGAGGTATCGATCAAAGGTGCAGTATGTTCAGAAGGATTATCCTAGCTGCGTGTTAGGCGTTAGAAGAATTGATTAAATGAAGAATGAGCGAATTTGGTAGTTGTGTGGTGTGACGAAAGAAGTATACGAAAGATTAATGAGAGTGTATTGAAGTGGTTTGGTCATGGATGGTATGGTAAATGGATGGTAGTCTATAGGTTAAGCAGTTGTATAGTGGTGAGTGTGCTGGAATGCGACGGGCTGGGAAACGTAATAAAAAGTGGATTGAATCAAAAAAAGAGTGTCTGAAGGAAAGCAATATGAATTTGGCAGAAGCGAGAAGAATGGTTCATAATAGGAGTAAATGTCGTGGCTTTGTGAGGGGGTGTGGGAGTGGCCGAGAGGATGAACCCCGACATTAACGAGATCCCACAGTGGTGGTTTGTCACGGTGTGTGAAGCCTTTAGGGTGGATAATGGCAGCGAATAGCTATTCTACTTCCGATCCGTGATTGCGCACTTCACCCCCAGTATGTGGGGATCCATCAGGAAGATCAAGATGAAGAAGAAAAATATATATATATAGTATATATATATGTTTAATATTATATTGTGTCTAATATTTGATATTTATTTATTTATTTATTTTTATTTTTAAAAATATGCATAAGCCACATAATATATATTATATATATATAATATATATATGTGTTGTGTGTGTGTTGTGTGTGTGTGTGTGTGAAAAACAAAAACCCAAAGTTTTCATTTTTCCCACAATAGCTCACTGAGAGAACATTAAGATAATTAATCAATGAAAGGAAATAGATTTTAAAATAAAAAATACAGTAATAAAATACCCCAACAAATTAACTTCAATTATTTTTAATGAGAAAAATGATAGCAAAAAAATAAAAAGAATACTTATAGTATCTCTTTATTCTTATATATATATATATATATATATATAGTAAATATATATATATATATATATATATAGTATATATTATATAATATATATATATATAGCTTTATAATAGTATAAGATATAACTATATATATATATTATATTTATATAGTATATTATATATAGTATAATATATTATATATATAAATTCATATATATACTATATATATATTATATAGGATTTATATAATATAATATTATATATATTCTATATATATATATATATATATATATATATATATTATATATATACTAAGTCTATATATATATAATATATATATAATATCTATATATAATATTCATATATAATATATATATATATTTATTTATTGGTTGTCACCACCACTCACGGGCAAAGCCTATTCCAAGGAGGGGTGTTAAAGCTCAGACTAGAAATTCAACTAACGTAATTACGCGATTAGCACAGACGCAGAGTTAAAGTGAGAGGAGAATTATTGAGTAGGAACAGAAGAAATGGAACGAGAATTTCCACAGAACAGAGTGGCAGGAAAGAAGGAAGCCCCGCAGCGAACTAGCTGGAGTTACAAATATCAACAAAAACTCATGTGCCGACACAGCACCACTTGTGCTACAGGGCGTCCTTAAAGGGTGGTGGTCACGCCGAGTGAAAGACACTTGTCACTAGGTACCCAAGAAAAGTAGATAAGGCACCAACATCGCGACGCAAAAATAGAGGGTCTCAAGTGAACTAGAAAGTACAGACAGTTTATAAGTCGTTTTGCCTTGAGCGCGACCCTATCCAAAGCTGGGTGAAACCAGAGCCTCCCCCAGATATAAGAGCAGTACTCCATACAAAGGGCAGATAAGACCTTTGTATAGCTGAGCAACTGAGAAGAGGAAAAATCCTCGCAGTTCTAAACAGACTCCAGTTTCTTTGAGGCCGCCCTAGACACCGTTGTATGTGATGGTTTCCCAAGACAATTTTTTGTGTATTTTAAGGCCAAGGAATTTTAATATGGCCAGGAGAGACGAGAAACCGTCGAAAGAGATAGGAACAGTTAGAAGGTTCTTAGAGAGGGAGATTGTAGAAGTTGGGTTTTTTAAGAATTAATCACAAGGTTGAGAACGACCCCACCCCGAAATTCTATCCAGATCAGCGAGAATGGAATCGGAATAGATTAAGACGAGAGAATTCTAGAAGTAAAAAGAAGGAGCAGAATTGAAATGAGTGAAGAATGAAGGGTCGAGTCATCGACATTATGAGTGGATAGAGTTAGATGTGCAAACGAGAAGATCATTAATGAAAAGCAAGGAAGTAAAGTAGCAGACAAGACAGAACCCTGAGGACAGAAAAGAAGAATTGACAGAAAAGAAGAAGGAAGTCGCCCCATCAACAAGCAGCCGATATTCGAGCTATTTGAGAAAGTTTAGACATAAGTATTAGCAAAGAGAAGGATGGA
>JABUQX010135738.1:0-11632 GCA_015478945.1 Trachelipus rathkii
ATATATATATAAAAACCGTTTAAAAAATTAAGTAATAAAACAAATAAAAACATTTTTTAAAGGTTTATTTGTTTTTATAACTTTAAAATCAATATTTTTTATTAAATATTGATTATTTCATTAATTAATGTTTTAAAAGTTTGAGCCAAAATATTTATATTTATCCAGAATTATTCGTTTTATCCCAACTCTTTTTTTTTTTTTTTTTCTATTTTTACATTGTCTCTACTCCATCTCCTCTCCTTCTTAGGATAACCAATCGCTTTATCCAAAGACTTAAATGAATCAAAGGGAGGTGTCGAGCAACTGTGCCCTATCCACTCAGGCCATCCACGTTTCCAAAACTCCTTCCAATCTGAAAGACGACTCATTCAATAGCAAATAAATGATGATAGGAGAGAGCCTTGAAGCAAGAGACTTCTGATCTTTCTCGTACTTTTAGTTGTGTAGGAGAAAACATGTTTGTTTTCAATTCCTTAATAACTCAGCTTCTTCATCTATCTACTTGACTTAATCTTCTCCACAACTAAGCTAGACTTAAAGCGTTCTTTTTTTGGAAACGTGGATGGCCTAGTGGTTAGAGCTCCCGGTTACTGTTAACTCAGCGACGCGGAGTCCAGCATATTCTGAATCTCTGATGGAGAAATCCATTTAACTCTCATATTTCATTTTCATCTTTGAATACACAGCTCTAGCCTACTTATGTTCTTCATATTCTTGATATATTTTTCGTGTTCTTTATTAGAAAAGTCATATTATGTTCTTTCTAGCAAGTTTCTAGAGCATTGGATGTTCCAAGGCTCCTTAGGAACTTCATCTCACCACCCCAGTTGCTAGTTCTTCATATCGGCGCTGATCCCCCTTGTTTAGAGTATGAATCACATATCTGGGGTGATTCCACCCATATTGTTCTCCTTGATAAAGTGTGGTTTATGGCTTGTCGACACCTTAACTCTTCCACTCTAACTCTCTACAATCTTTCTATCCTTTGAACTATTGCAACACTCTCCTTATGGTTTTATTGTTATTACAATTTATTGAACTTGCATTTCTCTTTTGAATTTTCAGTCACGTATCTCCTCCTTCGAGGAGAGTTCATGACTCGTAATAGATATTTTCATCCTTTTTCATGCTCAATCTTTGAACCAGACACTATGCTCATTTAAGTGTACTTCATTGGTAAAGTCTGGAACACACCACTGTTTTCCAACTGCCTTGGTTGCACATTAAGTTCTCCTTTCGCTTCACTTTCATTTACCCAATATGGTTTCCACTTTTTTTTTTTTTTTTTTAAAGGTAATTTGGAACGACAATATAGAGAGTAGCATAGATAGATAGATATAAACCTATATTTATTTGCATTTGAATTTATTTATATATAGTATATAGGTATATATATATATATATATATATATATATATAAATATAGGTAAAATATTTCTTCCAGACTATTAACAATGTTTTTTAAATCAGCAATTTGAAATTATGAAAATATAAATGATAAATGTGTACTGTAAAATGTAATATATAAAAGTTTTTTGGGGAAAGATAAACTGTTTGAAGAATTTTCCTTTCCACCTAAAAATGTTTATTTATTTAACATCTTTAAATTTAAATAAAGGACTAAAATTAATCCTGCTAAAAGTTGAGTGATGAATTAGCAATCTAGGTTGGTGCTTAGGGATGGATCAATATTAGACGTTATGGGTGAAATGGTGGGAGAACAAGTATACGGTAGGAGTGGAACTCAAAAACTGTATAAGAACGTAACAAGGATTCCCGGTACATACAGACGGAGAGCAATGTGATACTGATAGAAGGAATAACGAGGTACCGGAGTAAGTGAAATTGGGAGTCAAACAGGTCAAGACTAAAGATGATGAGAAGGGCATGAACCTCCGGGGTGCAATTAACCAGAGGAGCCGATTGGTAAGGAGGTAGAGAAGATGCAAGAGGGGATATAGGGACCACCGGAATTTAAGGTTTAACCCGTTTGGGAGGAGGGAATCGAGGCAGGAGACGCCGTACGGCCGTTAAACGAAACGTTAATCTACGGGGCTTTAAAAGTTAAACCACGGTGAAGCAATACTGAATAGCATCTTGCCGTAGTAGATGCAGGAATAATGTAACGGGAGTATGGGGTTAACAACAACTTACCAGTAAAATACAGAGGGTTAGCGGGGAAGTGACACGAACGAGGGAGATAACAATGAATGACAAGCGGAAATTGAAAAGACGATGAATTAAATTCAGTGGACTGGGTTAATCAGAACGATCGAAGCATGGTTTGTTGGAGGTGGTTGTGGAAAAACAGAAATGTCTTACCTTAGCAGGAGGATTGTGGACTTTCTATAAAGCTGGCGATGAACCCCATAGTAAGAGTGTTACGTTCGTCATATTACACTACACCAGAATTGCTACCGACGAGCTAGGGAGATTTGATCAGAAAACTCCACCAGGAGATTGACGAGCATGTGGACCGAGAGTCTAATGTCATGAAAACAGTAGCCGAAAAGAAAGGAAAGAGAGAAAAAACAGGAAAGTTCATCAAAAGCTTTGAAAAAAAAATGTCGGGGAAAAAGAGTCTGTACCCCCTCAAACGAAAAAAAAAAAAAAAACGCACATTGGGAGTGTGCGCGCGGACTCTGCGGTAAATAAATGGGATGGGTACACTGGAGCCCATGTAGTGGACTCAGACAGAGCGCAACTTAAAATCAGGTCAAGCGAGGGAGCAGATTAAATTTCCAATGTGGCGAATATTGCAGGGAAACTATTTTACGCATGCACCGGGGTTCACGCTCTCTTTAACGCAGCATGGATCGGGGTTAAGGGCTACTATCCACTATCAAGGATAGCGAGATCTTCACCGGCTGTTTTTCCACGGTGAGCCTGGACAGTGAAAGCCCGCGGGCCGGTTCATGACGAAGAATAAATATACGTTGCTGGCTTAATAGAATCGGTACCGCAGCGTTGTTCAGCCGAGAAATCGCCTCTCTGAAAAGGACTGGATGACGGGTGGAATTGTTAGTAATTTATGTGAGTAATGAGAGGCGTGGTGTATCTTGGTGAATCTGTGTTATATGAATGTCAGTTTAGGCTTAGGATCTAGAGATACCGGGGTACCTGAGCAGGACGGTGTGAGGCAACGTAAAGCAGGTGCCAAAGTTGGGAAAGTGTAGTTGGGTCAAAGAATAACAGTTCTGGCATAATAAATCAGTAGAACCAGTGTGATCAGGAGCTTCCGGAAAGTTTCCGTAGAACAGGTTGAATAAGCTGGAGAGGCCAGAAATCTTGTTGGAGAGTCTAAACGATATCTGGCATGATTACCGAACTTCAGAGGAAAGTTTAGGAAAGACTGCTTCGAAGTGAGCACCCTTAGATGCACTTAACGGCGAGAGCAGATCGAAAAAAACGCCCGATTGAACTTGAGTGACGGCAGGAACCACGATGAGCAGTGTACCGGAGGGGATTAACATAAGGAGAATGAAGGAATGCGGTACAAAGACCCTCGGGCGTTGCCCCTGCATTTCGGAGGATCGAAAAAAGCGGAATTAGATCTATACAGTGGTCGCCAGTGGTTCTGGTATGGTGAGCTGGTCTTCTGCAAAGAAGCAGAGGAGTGATGCAAAGGAGGGTTATAAGCACTTTACATCTCGCACTCTGTGTTTCAATGCGTGTGAGAGGCCAAGCGTCAACCATGAAAGGAGTCCCTGCGAAAAGAGTGGGGTATCCAAAAGTTCAGGCCGTGTCTACTGGACAAGGTAGTGTATTTTACTTTACGGACCAGGTCGGCGATGGTGGTTTAGCCTGCAATCAAGCAGGAATTAGTTGACATAAAGTTACAACACGAGTGTTGGTACGACTTAGAGTGAAATACAGTTTTGAGTATACAATACTGACCGCGGGGAAAAGGGAACATCTCTCGCAATGCAATGGTCAAGTGAAAACGTAGGGATGATCAGGGTGAAAGCACCGGGTCAGATCCTGGATTTTAGCCAAAAGGGTATATATCATCAGCAAAGAGAGCGTCCCGGTGAGGCGCATGCACGCAACTGTTGTGCGAGCTGGCAAGCTCGTTTCAGCTGGAGAATCCGGCGTTCCAGGTGTTTAGGGAACCTGGCAAAAGGTCACAAGGCTTACAGAGACGAACTTAGCCAACCACGATTAAGCCGGACTAAATACAAACAATCTGATATCGGAATACGACAGACAGCAGCAGCAGACGAGTCGCGAAGTATTTAAAGCCATTACGTTACGGTAGGTAGACGAAATCAAAGACCGGATGGTATCGCTGGTAGGCAGGTGAACTTGTTTAGGGTAATGAGTCTGGGTGCACCATAGGTACGCTGGCCATGTTCTTAAAGTGAGATTGGAACCCAGGGTGAGCCGAGAAAACGGACTTGACAAAACGTCACCATACAGGGTGCGGCCTGATGGAAGCGCACCTTCAACCGCTTTGAGGGATGGATGGAACTGTTCAACCTAGGTGTACCAGAGAAACCTTAGTATCGGTGGACGAGAGCCGTTCCAACCCGAGGCGATGAATCCCAGAGCTGAAGAATATTAGGGATTTAGAGAGTGCAGATGATCGATCCCGTACGAATACAGAACTACCGGAATTCAACCTTAATGATGGCAAGGATAGCAAAGCACGAGCCCCCGTTAAGTGGCGAATAATAATAACCTCGAAAGATCAAAATGGATCAACTTGGCAGGCAAGTCCGTAATGTTGAACGTGGCAAGGTGCGCAGTTTTTGAGACCACGGGTCTGGTAAGTTATGCTGGCCTGAGTCAGAAGATAAGTTGAGTTGACGATTTAGGAACAATTTTGGAAAGATCTTAAGGAGGCTGGTAAGTAGATTTGGTACTAAAGCACCGGGAGTGGCTCAGCGATTGTGAAATGTAACAGGCTGTGAAGTTGGAAATTAAGCACTCGCTACCAAGAAGGCTTTATGCTGGTTCCATATGGTGTGATACCGGACGAGTTTGTTCTAGCATAGTATGTTGTTACGGAGATGAATAACCTGGTTGGAGGGTAGAAGCGGCATTGGACTTTCGGTGAGGAGGAATAGTGTCAACTGGACGATGACGCAGGATGGGATGTGACGTATTTCATGTTCCTTTGCAACAGTGAGCGCATTCATAAGACGTAACAATCAAGGTGAAAAGAGGGTAATTGTAGCGTGCTCGGCACAGAGCAATTACTTATCGCTTCAGGAAGGGTCGAGAGTGGTAAGGAGGGTTAGAAGGAACCAGGATTACGCAGAAAAACCCGACACTAACAAAAAAAGATACACTATTTAAGGAATTTTTTAGGTACCGGGGAATGACTTCTTGATAAACAGGTCAATCCTGGTAAAGAACACGGGACCAGAGAGCTACGGCAGTTAATTGGATTAAACAGTGGGTGAAGTCGTCATGTGTCATAAAGACAGACCGCCAACAATGTGCACACTATTGGAGAGAGACTAAATTGGTATACCGTGGTGTCAGTATCGTATGTCGCCATCCAAGGATTTCATGCAGTGGTGCAGGAGGTATGTCGGACCGTCCCAAGTGTCAATTTTATAAGCATCTGATCACCCTTCAGCGTGGGATTGTGTCCGTCCAGCTCTGGATAAACTAGAGGTTAAAACCGACCCTCAAGCTGGTGGCGCAGTAGATTGTAGATGGAGGCCGAAAACAAGGAAAGAGAGCATGGCTCTGGCCTGGCAATAGATGCATGCAGTAGAGTGCGCTATTGGGACGCCGCTACAGGGATAATATCGCAAAAGAGCTGGTGGTTGACGCTTTTCGAGTGCGAAATGTTACCCGGCCTTTTGTGAAGCTTTGCCTTTACAAGGTACTCGACAGGACATAACGGAGTAGAAGTTTTAGGATGGGCAGGTTCGAGGGAAATGTTGCGTAACTTACGGTATTGGAACAGCATCGTGCAGCAGTCAACTTGACGAAGCCCAGCAGAAGACGGGGCTGGAAACGCCGCCTACCGATGATACTTATTGCCGAGTTCTTCAAGGAAGAATCATGGCAAGAAGGGGTGCCGATTGCGGGATATAGCTTCATTTGGAGCAAGCGGCAGTTACTGTTTAGCAATGGTACGACAAGGCATGCAGAGTTTGGTAATGTGCCGCCCAGAGGGAAAAAACTGAAGTGGCTGGCCAAAGGAGCATGAGCAAAAGGGTGAGGGTGATGACCAATCCAAAGAGAGTCAAGCAGGAAAATGGCACGGAAGCGACACCCTACACGTGGTTAGCCAGGTATCGGTGGAAGGGTGTAAAAGCGAAGGTTGTCACGCGTTGAGTAGGATATTAGACAAAATAGTATGGCAAGAAATATGAAGCGCTCCATTTGTGAATCGCCAAGTGCCATATCCGGGAGGAATGTTCGTTAACATACAGAAACAAAGGTAGCTAAGGTACACCGTTACTCGCATCTTAATAGGTGTGGGCGGAGCCTCTTCCGGATCAGCCTTTAGAGCAGTATTTCAAGTGATGAGGAGGTGGAACCGAAAAAGGAAATAGCCAACGGAGATAATAGACAAGGATGGTACAGGTACGTGAAGAGGTATAGGTCCATGTACCATGGGACTGTTGAACAAGTCAACTGCACAGGAGGCTACAAACACCGACAGAAACAACGGAGCAAAAAAATTTAGGAAGCAATGAAGAGATTGTTAAAACAGATTGGCATTACATAGGAGGGTAACTGGTAAAAGAAGCGTGTCGGTGCAGATCGAGAGAACCAGGTTGGAGAAAATAAGGACACCCAAACGGAGTGTGTCAGCAGATACTTTACCATTCGGAACTACCAGTGAGACAACAAGATGGGTTTGTACGAAGGTAGGACTAGATTCTGATGCAGGGAGACGGCGAATTTGGAACACAGTTGAAGCATTTGAGTAATACAATAGGCGTTCCCTAAGCAGTTTACAACGTTCGGATAAGCAGAGCGAGACGAGAGTAAGGGAAACGGATTATGATGTTTAGACGAGATAGGTAGAGTTCAAACGTGAAGAACCAGGAGAAGTAGCCTACTGAGAACCAAAAGATACAGAACTTTGAGACCCAACAGAGTGAATATCAGGTGGAGAGGAAGTAGAAGAAGTCAATATCGAGGTGACTAGCCCCGAGGGTTCGGAATATAGGCCAAGATCGATATTATGAAGAGCTTATGGAAGTAAGTGAAGTCCCGAACGCTATGACGATATGATGATTGGTACCAGTGCTAGACAACAAGAACGGAGGGCATCAGAACCAGAGGAGCTGTACAGGGCACCGTTTACAAGGTCGAGAGGATCGCGTACCAGGAAACAAGAGCCAAAAGTAAATGAGCGAGGTTATAGAGTTATGAGAAACAGGACCCGAAGCACGAAAGGAGGCATCAACCGGAAAGGATGGGATAGCAGGTGAAAGGTTGGCCGCCGGATTTTTTTCTTTTTAAAGATTGTTAAGGGGGCACAATGCTGGAGGGGAGTTAAATTAATGGCCGGAGTGAATATTGATTATTGAATCTACCACCTAATTGAGAGCGGCGTACGCAGACTAGAAAATCACCACCCACATGCTCTCGTTTATCAAGGATAGTGACGAGTCTATGAACTGGGTGGTATGGAACCGAAATCTGAAGTGTCCTTCAAAAAAGAAAGTAAAATAAGTCCGATGTGAATTTTTGCAGTAATTTGGTCGTGAAACCTTCACTGATTGTGAGTTTTTAGTGAAGTAAACAGCTTAGAATCGTCTCAATCGTCCCCAAAGCGGGTAAGGTTATCTTTTATTTGGAAGTTAAAACTAAAATTAGGAGATTTCGGCTATTTTGTTACTATAGTGTCTTTTTAATAAAACCGGGTCAGAAAGTGAATATATGTCGAATTAAAAGCAGAATAACGTTAATCCAGAGTTAGGAGTTGAGGAGGAATAATGTAAACAAGACACAGCCGTAGTATATTTTAAGTAGGATTCATTTAGAGACGGTATCAGGGTTGAGTTTAGGAATTGTGTTAATTTAAGTGTTACGTTACTATTTTGTGAATTAAGTTACTCATTGGTTTGCGTCAGGTCCGTCTAATTATCTTGTAATTATTTATAAGTACGTTACTGTGGACTGGCCCCGAGTTGTGACGACCGTAGGAAGCAAAGTTTCCGATAGATGGGAATATCTGAGTAGAGTCAAAGTAATCGAATGTAAGGGTAAGGTTCGGAGAAGAAATATTTATGGCAAGGCGTGACAGTTTTGACTATATATTATTATATTATTATTATATTATTATTATATTATTATTAATATTATTTATTATTAATTATATTCATTCATTATTATGAGATTACTTATCATTATCTATTATGACGATGTTTTTACTTGGGTAGGGGAGTGCTTGTGCGCGGATGTAAGGGTACACTTCCAACCCGCGATTTGTGTAGTATACTTAGGCTAGGTTTTTAATTATTTTAACAGTCAATTATTATATTATTATGTATTAATCATTATTATTATTATATTATTTATAGATTTATATATATTCATGATTATTATTAATTATTAATTCATTATTAAATATTATTATTATTATTATATCTATTTTATTATTATTATTATTTTATTACTATTATTATTATATTAATATATTGATTATTATATATCTATTATTACTATTATTATAACAATTTTGCTCATATATTATTATTATTACTTATTATACTTATTATAAAAAATGGTATTATGTATGTATTATATAGAGTATTATTATTATATATATTTTATTATCTATTATATATTTATTCATTATTTTATTATGATTATGTATTATTATGTATTAGATTATTCAATTAATTAATTATTATTACTACTGTAGATTTTTTAACGGGTGATGGTCATTATGTATTATTCATTATTATTATTATTATTAATTCATTGATGTGATTATTATATTATTATTTATTATAATTATTCATTCATTATTATATTATTATTGATATTATTATATCAATTATTTATTAATTATTATTATGTTATAATATTATTGCCATTATCTTTTATTAAATATTATTGATTGTATCTATCTATTATACTGGCTACTTATAAATAAATCGATAAACAAATCAAGGGTTCTTTTTTCAAGGGAAAGTATTCTCCATTCTTTCACAACAGGCCATTTCATTTAACTGAAGACCATGGCCCCAACCCGGAAGGATTTTATTTTAACCTGAACCACCTGGCCCCACCCGGGAAGGGATTTATTAACTGAAACTGGCCCCAACCCGGCACGGATTGCTTATATCGGTTTTAATTGTTAACTTAGCCCCAACCGTACGGATTTTAGTCGTTTTAATTGACTAAGCTGGCTCCCGAAGCCCGACTGCCCGGCCGATTAATATCGCGGAATGTTTTCAACTGAATACTAGCCCCACTCCGGGACCGGATTTATATCGGGTTTAAATTGTTTGACGTGGCACGCAACCCCGTGACGTATTATAGTCGGGTTTCAAACTGATACCTAGGCCCAAGACCCGGATCAGGATTATAATCTGGGTTTCAACGGTTGATAACTTAGCTCCGCCGACACCACGGACCGGGACTTGTATAGTCGGGTTATCTAACGTGTAAGGCTGCCTCACCGTAATCCCTCGGACGCGCGATTTACTATCGGCGTTTCTTCAACTGATAACGTAGCTCCGCAACGGCGGACGGATCTTATATGTGGTTTGCTTAAAACGCTGGCACCCGAACTGCAGAATTTATTTCAATATGCAAAAAGCCTGCCCCAACCCGACGAAGGAACTATTTAATTGAGAACCCTCGGCCCAACCCGGAGGATTTATTCTTTAATCTGAGCCTCGGCCCCAATCCCGGAGGGATTTCAGTTTAACTCGAAACAATGGCCCGAACCCGGGAAGCCGATTCATCGATCGCGCTTTAAAACAAACAGGAAACTCGTGCATCAACCTGAAGGATTCAATACCGGGCTTTCATTTGGCAGAGAAGAATTCTAACCATCTCAGGACTACTTTGTGGAACTCGGCGCTTTCACCTTGGATTGCGGAGGTACCGAGTGAGATGTACTTCCCCGCACCTTGCACGCAGGATTGGGAGGGGGCCGTTTGATTGACATCGCACGCTCACCTTCGCTGCACACGGCTGAGGGAGGTGTACCGTGAGTGTACTCCAAACACCTTCACGCGCCGGATGCGGAGATGTATCTATCGTACTCCCCAGCCGTCTTCACTGCGATAGTGGGAGTGCTCGAGTGTACTACCCCCACCTTCAACGAGGAACAGGAAGTCATACTGTTTAATTCCTGAAGATTAAAGTTCCCTTACCATTTGTAACTGTAATTAAGTGACCCAATTGAGAGGGTTTATATTGACTATCCGTGACCACTTTTACTCTTATAATAAATTCATCTGCTGCTTGAAATGTCATTGACTCGAAGCTTCTAGTTCATACCTGGTCCAGAAATCAGTTGCCCGAAGGTTAGTTTAGTGACCATATCTCGAATCGCGGTCCAACAGATATTATTGATTTATTTTTCTAAGTTTATTTATATTTTGATATCTCGCTAGAACATTTACTGAGTTTGATAAGTTACTGAGTTATTGTTCTTTAATCTGCACTTTTGACGATTTATAAATAATTCATTCATTACTTCGATTACAGCTTATTGATTTTTGTGGGAGTTAGTGGCTAGCCCGGAGGATCGATGTTATTTTTGTGGGGAGATAACGATTGATTGGTAGAGTGAGCTATTGATTAGTTGTGTTGCTGTTTGCAATGTGAAGTAATAAGTGACTTAAGAGACGCCGTTGCTTATTTGGATTCCCTAGTTCTGGAGACTGTAGATAACTCCGGTGGCGGTTGGTATGGACCTGCGCGCCGTCGTGATGGTGCTGAGACTGATTAGTGTATGCGGTCGGCACATGGACATATTTTGTGGTGGCACGTCTTTTGAGCAGGTCGTCTGATGCGGCTCCACAGCTTGAGGCAGGGTTATCTCGAGATAACTGAAATTCTTTGGTGTTATTTGAATGAAAATGTTTTTTTTGCCTGGCAAAAGGAATACGGCTTGGTTTGGAACATATACATTGCGTGCGTACTGCAACAGACCACACACCAAGGGTGAGTAATTTTTTTTTTAAAGGTTAGGGGTCAGTCATTTTATATACGGTCCTGGTGATAGCCCTGGTTGATTCAGATGGGATAGGAACGAGAAGGAGGTAAGAATCGATGAGGCTGTGAGGGTTCCAAGGTTATGGAAGAATCAATCACTGAAGGACTCGGCAGGCGTGGCTTGATAAGAGGCAGCTCAAGAAGTAAGATAGGAGAGAAGGTACGCGCAATAATGAGGGTTGTTTTGCAGTCTTGGAGGTACCGAATAGGTGAAGAAGCCCGTGATAGAACTGGCAGTAAAAGGAAGGACGAAAAGTGAAAAGGATGCAATCAGTGAGAAAGAGAGACCGTAAATAAACAAAGGTGTGTCAATACGTCACTTACAAGTATGAGAAATAGCACCTTACTCGGAACAGAAGTATGAAATTTTTTTGAAAGGAGGCTGAAGTGGATAACGACAGTGACGAATCAAAGGAGACAGAGGAAAAATAGAAGGAGAAGCAACCACGCCAACGGAAAGTATCGTGTGATG
>JABUQX010135739.1:0-5000 GCA_015478945.1 Trachelipus rathkii
TATATATATATATTATATAAGTATATATATATATATATATATATATATATATATATATATATATATATATATGATCATGCAAATTTTCTAACGAACAAAAATTAATCGGCGAGGTATTTGTCAAATGTAAGAAAATTAAAAGGGAAAAAAATTTATGAAACAGAAAAAGACAAACTTTCTTTGGAGATTGTTTCTCAAATATAATTTAATTAATTTTAACAAAAAAGTAAGAAGAAATTACAATATATTTTTTAGAGCTTCACACCTAAGCTTATAAAAATGTGTATACAGTTTATTTCAGCTTAAATTTGATGCATCTACGTAAAGTTTGTAGAGTGAATAGACGCCATCACACTGTTTTTTTTATTATTTAACGAATATCGTAGCGTGGGATACACGTTGGCTCCCGGCAAAGCCGGTGCCTAAAATTAAAATCAATTTTTCTTTATTCGTACAATAATGAAAAGAACGCAACCTTTAGCGTAGGGTGTTTTAAAATTTTCCTTGATACCTTAAAGCCGTGTTCGTAACGCATGACCCTATATATATATATATATATATATATATATATATATATATATAGCAAGATATAAAGATATATATATATATATATATATATATATATATGTATAAGCATATAATATAGCAGTATATATATATATATAGTGTTATTATATATATATATGGTATAATCATTTCATGTGGCATTGAATCTTCTTCAATAGACGAACGTATTGCGGTACAAGAGAAAATTTCATGCCTTTTTCAAAAGAATTTGTTTTTGAAGATTGATGGGTAAAATATGAGTTTTAGAGAGCAAGAAGATCGTTTCTGAATGTTTTCGAGGTCGGGAAGACCGTTTTCGGAGTGTATCCCAAAAATAGTGGACTTCCTAGAAAGTCATTTTCTTAGGGTTTCAAATAGCCATTAGACCGTGTTTTTATTCGCCTTGTCATCGTCTATTACCCCAAAATAACAATTATATCATCTTTCTATGATTTCTAGCTATGTAGATACGTTGTTTACAGAAGGTATAAGGTTGTAGAATACCATTTTCAAAATAGTAGGAGGACGATACTGGGTACCAGTGACAGTGGCAGTACCAATGTCAGTGCTCAGCAGTGCCGGTGCCAGTGCCACCTGAAGGGAGTGGGAGGAAACGAGTGGGGGAATTGCACACCCCATGTTCTTCGTTAGCCAAACATTTTTAATTCTTTAATCCGATAGTCACCTAATTTCTTCTTCATATTCCTTAATCTCCTAGGTCACACCTCTTACTCTGACACAGTGCCACACTCTTTCGCTCAATTTGATAATGGCACACATCCCCCATGCCATTGCCTTGATACTGGCATATTTGTCTTTCAGCAACGTTTAGCAACTTTTGGCACTCATGAGGATGGATTACGGGATGAAAGTCCCACAACGATCACCCAAATGGCCATACCTCACTTTTGCCCACCCTAAAGGGGACGAAGCATCACTTTCACAATGCTCTTTCCTGACTCGTTTTTGTGGGGTGGAGTCCTACAACTTCCCTCAAATGCGTGGACAACCCGCATTTTCACTCCCAAAATCACTTTGACGTGATGGCCCTTTGACGTTATCATAATCACGTGACCCAAGTTTCTTCACGTTTTATTCACTGGCATCTTATAATTTTGACACTTTTTCTTCTCAGCTATCTTCGATTTTGACACGTGTCCTTCACCTCTATATTGGAGTTTTGACATATGTTCTTCCCAGCCATCATGGATTTTTTGATATATGTTGGACATCTTGAGTTTTCATGAACGTAACTTGATCTTTGAATTACGGAACGTGGCGTCATAAGCAGCAGCAACTCTTGAGCAAATTTTCAATCATCTTCGCCAAAAATCAGGATGCGAACGAACACGTGTTTTTTGAACGAGAATTTGACAGGAGACTTTTCAATTTGATGCCGACACGTTACCACCAGGTCATCGACCGATGTTCATGGGAAATATAATTTGAGTATTATAAATGGTAATTTTCTCCATGTTCTCTTTAAGGAAAGTTTATTTATTTTATTGGAAAGTTTAAGGAAAACTTGTTTCTTTTCATCGATATTTGAACATTATAACGCAACACACTTTGTTATTTTTATAAGCCAAGAAATTATTTATTACCTTTAATAATTATTAAAATCACGTCACTAATGAGGCAATAGTTTTCAAATTACGCAACACACATTATTCCATTTGAAACTACTGTTAAGTCATTGATGAAGTAATATTTTTCAAATCACTTGAGAAATATCGCTCAATACATATCCTTTCATCAATGATTTTAGGAAATCTTATAATTGTATTATTTTTAAAATTATTGCTTAATACATCAAACAGATTCCACAAGGTGACAACCGACGTGGATCAACGCAAATACATGACATTATTTCAGTGTTATTACATGATCAAAGACATTACGTAAAGCCCATTACTTGATGTTACATTGCCAAATTACATTATAATCGTTATTACATAAAAATATTGTGTAAGAAACATATACTGATAGTACTTGAGATATAATTTTCATGGAAATGATGTTATAAACCTCATAAGCATAACTTTCATTTACCGTACTACATTACAATAATTATTTACAATATAATAAAGAAATATTCATAGTGCCTGTGCTTGATTTTCATATTTATGAGATCATAGAAGGATGCCAGAAAAGTCTAGCGGTTCGAATCCTCGTCCGGGTTTGACCGAAGCTCTCATGGGTTGAGTGTTTTAATTAGTGCTTATTTATCTATTTATTTTATTCCTCAATAAATGTGTTTATAAATAACGGGTGACATAGTTCGCAACATCACTGATTTATGATCTTCTGCCCTATAGAATATGAGGAGTCTTGTGTGGTGTGGTGATTCTTGACATATCGAAAGCAATTGACAGGGTATGACAACTAGTCACTGCTCTCTAAGCTTCCTTCTTTTTGCCTCCTACTCTTTGCTTGCTCATATCTAGTTTTCTTTCAGATGGACAACATAAATAATTTTGGACTGGATATAAGCAACAAATTATTTTGGAAACCACATTTTACAACGGTTGCTAAGGTTGCCCGAAAGAAGCTGCAGATAATGCTTAGATTGTGGAAATTTTTTTATTCTGATCAGTTACACCAGTTATATAAGGATCTTATATTCACTTCTATCTAGCACTGTTCTCAAATTTGTTGGTGGGGTGGGCTCTGGTTCCATTCTTCTTTTGGGTAGGATTGAGTCTAAGACTAAGAAAGTAATAAACTGTCCCCTACTTTCACACTCCCTTAACCCTTTTTCTCTTCGACTTGAAATTGGCAAAATATCTCTTTTCTATGGGCATTACAACGGCAAGTGATCGAGGGAGTTGATATATCGCATTCCTCCATCATCGGCTCGCCCTCATAGCACAGTATTTTACATATTTTTTTTGTTAAATATTGGAAACTCAAGGCTTGTTCGTTGTGCTGTCACCTTCTTTCCAACCACGTCTGCTCTGTGAGACTCTTTGCCATCATCCGTTTTCTGCTGCATTCAATCTTATTCTCTTTAAAGCCTACGTTTGCAGCCACCTAAAGAATTTGCTTAAGGAATAGGATTGGGTGGGTTTCCTTTTCTTTTATTTTCTTCATCCTTTTTGAAAAAGGTTCTGCGGGTGAGTGGTGGCAACGTGTTAAAAAAAAAATCACATGCTTAATACTTGGGACTGATTTTTTTTGTATGTAACGTCGCCAGATTCCTTTTATTTAATATGTTATTCCGTTGTACTATATAAAAAATACGTGTTCACAGTACGTAAACTTGTATTTTCATGAATTTTTTTGTATGTGATCTAATAGTAAGCCCAAATTCACAAACAAAGCAAAAAGAAACACACACAAGCACACAGTTTCTTATTTTATATCCTTAGTTTATTGTTCTTAACATAACTAAACAGTAAAAACACTTACACAAACACATAAACAAGCAAATAAACAATCCCTCACTCACACAAATATACAGCACTTGAACAAACAATTTCCTAATTTAAATTCTTAATTTATTGTAGCAAGTGAACTGAAACACTGAAAACACATACACAAACCTACTTAGACACACAAAAAGAAAGTTTCTAATTTAAATTCTTATTTTGTTGCATCTAAATCATTGAATAAACATTCATTAGCATCCACACCTAACTTTTTTTTCTTTTCGTATTGTTACGTAACGTCAACAGACTTTATTTACCTACCTTTATTCATATTTACGTCGTTTCTACAACATTGCTTCACTCAATTTTTATCAAGAATATCTTTTTTATCATTTGATATGACAACAATATGACGACATTTGGTCTTAAAATTCACAAGAACTGAGAATGTGCTTTGAACATTGTATCAATTGTATTTCTAACAAGCTAAACATGCAATACAACTGATGTAATCCATGTGTCTGAAGTATTTTAAAACTCTATTTCATCGTTTCCATGTTAATTGTTTTCGTATGTTTTTTTATCATATCCAATGTTTTTTTCATCATCATGTTTTGTTATGTTATTGTTTCCATGTTATGTTATTTTTATCATCATAAAAAATATTTCACTAATTTCATGTACATGAGTAAAATAAACCACATAAGTTTATTTTCGAGATTATATGAATTAAGGAGGATTCATTAGGGGATTGTGCGGATGAAGGGAATTAAAAAAGATTCACGGAAGAGCGTGAGAAATGTCACTTCCCCTCGAATCCCTCAATTTCCTCTCGGGTAGAACTGGCACTAGCCGTTAGTGTGGTCTCCTTACTACTTTGAAAATGGTATTCTACTACCTTAAACCTGCTTAAAACAATGTACCTGCACAGCTAGCGATCGTAGAAAGATGATTTAAATATCATTCTCGGAGTGCAAGACAATAACAAAGCGATTAAGTCAATTAGATACTGGTCATTTTGAAACCATAGAAAATACCTTCTAAGAATCCCTTACTATTTTGGAAACTTGAGCCCCGAATTGT
>JABUQX010135739.1:10000-17500 GCA_015478945.1 Trachelipus rathkii
TCGCAACTCCCGCGTCCTGTCGTGCAAACCCCGCCCAACGAGGACCACCAGGAGGTGTCCCTCGGCTAAAGGAGCTAATGCTAGGGAAGGATAGGCCTAAGCAAGCCGTTTTCCCGAAATAAACTGCCTTGCAGAACTCAGCGCGGAGCATCGATCGCGGACGCGAACCTTTAGGACGAACGACTTCTGCGAGATTTTACGGACTAGGATCAGGAAAACACTTTCAGAATTATAGGTGTGCCACGATAAATGTGGGTACCTATGGAGAAAAAGAGGAGGAGATAATAGATATCATGAAAGAGAGGAAGATAGATATGTTGGGGATGGCGGAGATGAGAGTGAGGGGATGTGAAGAGGGTAAAGAGATGGGAGAAGGATTTGTTCTGATGTATAATGGAGTGAGAGAAGGAATAAGAAAGCATGGAGTCGGAATTATAATGGGACCAAGACTGTCACCATGTATACAGAGAGTAAAAATTATAAATGAGAGGTTGATGATGTGCGTGTTGAAGATAGGCCGGATAAAGTATAGAATATTCCAGGTATATGCACCACAACAGGGGCACTCAGAGGAGGAAAAAACTAGATTTATGGAATTGATGGAAGAAGAGGTGGGGATGGAGGAGGAAGGGGAGAGGTGCTTGTTGATGGGAGATTTCAACGCTAGAGTAGGAAAGAGAAGAGAGATGGAGAGAGTATTGGGACCATTTGGAGAGGAGACAAGAAACATGGAGGGAGAGGCGTTGATCGATTTTTGTGTGAGAAACGATCTAAAAATAATGAACACGTTTTTCAAGCATAGAGAGTCGCATATCTTTACGAGGTATAGATGGAATCAGGTAACGGAACAATTCGATCAAAAATCGGTGATAGACTACATGATAGTCTCCGATAAAAGAATGATAAAGAATGTAAAGGAGATCCGGGAGTGTCTTTGGATGCGGATCATAGTACTGGTTTGGTGGCGGATATGAAGATAAGAGGGGAGGGAAGAGTAAATGAGCAGAAGAGGGCAGTGATCAGAGTGGAGAAGTTGGCAGAACAAGAAACGAGACAAAATTATGAACGGGAAATGCAGGAAACCCTAAGGAATGGAGAAGAAAACGAAGACTTGCAGGATGTCATCAGGGAAGTGGCAGAGAAAACTCTTGGTAAAAGATGGGTAGGAGGTACTAGGAAGAGACATACACCATGGTGGAACGAAGAAGTGAAAAAGCAATTAAGAAAAAAACAGGGAAAAGGAGGAAGTGGCTGAAAAGAAGAACAGCGGCAGCCAAGGGAGGAATATGTACAGGCAAGGAAATGAGGCAGAGAGAATAAAGGAGGAGAGCGAAAAAAAGATGTTAGATCAGAGAGAATGGCAGGAAGAAATAACGAGAGATGGTGGGCGAAGGGAATGAAAAAGCTATTTAAGATGGTGAGGCGTATAGACAACCAAAAAGTGTAACCAGAAATATAAAAGAATAGAAAACCGGAGAGATTCTTGTGAGTACCGGAAGAAAGAAAATGATAGATGGACGGCGAATAACTATGAAGATCTGCTAAATGTAAGAATACAGAGAACAAGAGGAAAAAGCTGCAGATACAGACGAGGGAGCAGGAAGAGGAAATGAATGCGGAGAGATAACGGTGGAGGAATATGAAGAGGCTATAAAAAGGATGAAGAAGGGTAAAGCTCCAGGAGAGGATGGAGTGGCTGTGGAGTTGGTGGTGGAGGGAGGAGAGGAGCTGAAAGGGAGAATCATCAGTTTGATAAACAAGTGTTGGAGAGAGGGAAAGGTGCCGGAAAGGTGGGGCAAAGCAATAATAATACCGATATATAAAGGTAAAGGAGATGCTGGAAGCTGTAATAATTATAGGGGTATCTCACTGATGGACCATCTGACGAAAATTTACGAAAGAATATTGGAGAGGAGGTTGAGAGAGAAGGTAGAGCCGAGACTCGGAGAAGAACAGTACGGGTATAGAAGGGGAAGAGGAACGACGGACCTCTTATTCACACTGAGAATGGTCTCGGAGAAGATGCTGGAATATGGCAAGAGATTCTTTGTAGCCTTTATCGATCTGCAAAAGGCATTCGATTCGGTGCCAAGGAAAAAGCTCTAGGAGAGTTATGGAGAGGAATTATGGAGTGAAGGGTAGATTAAAGAAGGCGATAGAAAGTATGTATGAGAAATGCAGCTGTAAGTGTTAGAAAAAGAACTGAAGTGGAGAAGGATAGATGGTTTGAGGTGAAAAACAGGAGTGAAGCAGGGGAGTGTTTTAATTCGCCACTCGAGTTCGTTTATATTATATTTAGTACACGTGGTGATAAGCGAAACGTGAAAGAGAGACTGGGAGTATTTGAAGGGGACATTAATGCAATATGCGGACGATCTAGGCATGTTGGAGCGAGAGAGAGAAGGCGATTCGAGAGGTGGTGGAGTCTGTTTGCGGAGGAGTTGGAGGAAGCAGGGATGAAGATGAACATAACGAGAATGGAACAGATATTCTTGTACACCAGAGGAAAGATAAGAAGGGATGAAGAATGAAGGGTAAAGATGGAGCGAGGTGAATGGCGGTAATACCTGCAGATTACATCGCTCAGGAGATGTTTTAACAAGAAGGGGAGGAAGTGGGAGAGATTACGCGAAGAATGGGAAAGTATGGATTAGTAATGAAAGCGGTATACCCCATGATGAAAGTACAGAAACATCGGAATAGAGGTTAAAAAGTGATTTTTAACAGCATAACTGCACTCTGACCTGCTGTATCGGAGCGGAAGCATGGGACGGACGAACTAAGAGAGGACGAGTAGAATACAGCGGGCGCTGACGAATGTAGGATATTAAGTTAATATGCTATTGGCAAACGAGTGAGCGGAGGACTGATACAGGAAAACGAACGATTTAGATGAACGATATACCCAAGGTTGCGTTTCCGTATGTATTATGATGACACGCTGGTCGGCATTTGAAGATATGCGTATCGCGTGGGGCAGAAGTATATTGAGATGGGTTGCCCGGAGGGTACCACTCTTCTGGAGAGGACTCGCCGAGCAGAATGAGAAAATGTGCCCGACACAAGCAGATGGGAATGCGATCTACCCAAATACGATCCGCGGAACAATCAACGCCACTAAGGACCGATCACGCAACTGTCGTCAAGAAGAGATTGGCGGTCAATCACGGCTGTGTAAAGGAACTCTCTGTGCACTATGCATTCGTAATACAAACCTTAGCCTAATTAATGCATTGAGCGACTGAAGAGACAGTAGGGATTCATTCAGCTGAGCATCTTTCCAGAGTGAAGAGGTGAACGATTCGTTCTGGAAGAAAGATTGCCCTCTGCGCGCGATTGGACCGCACCGTGCATTAATACCTTCTCCACTCCGGGACGATCGCGCATCATGTTTGTAAAGAAGAGTTAATAGTGTGCTTAACTCACGATGCGTTCCTACATGGACTCCGATACAGTACTAAGTGATATTAGAGTCAGTTCATGCTCTTAATAATTTCTTTTTTTCTTACTATTCGGTTTGGCTTGTCATCTGGGGTAATATATCGCTTATCTATATAAAATCCATATCTATTACCCATTCTTCGGAGGTCATTACTATATCTTTATGCCTCCAACTCCTCCTTATCCTATCTTTATTCATCCTCCGATAGTAATTATTGCAGTATTACGCTTCACCTCACTCCTCTCTTCACCTATTCTATAACTCATATCCTAACTTCTACAATATCCTCCGGTTATAACTATTAAAATATCTCTGTTATTCTGTATGTATCTATAGTACTTCATCCCTGCCTTCCTCCAACTCCTCCGCACACTCCAACCCTTCTATCGAATCGCCTCCTCTCGTCACACGCTCCAAACATTAGCCTGTAGTAGATGTCCAGCATTATGTACCATTTATAATATAAGATCCTCCACTATTCAATACTACCCAGTCTCTATCATTTTCTAACTTTTACCTTATATCATACTCACGATCTATATTTAAATATATAAATCAGACAGTGGCCGAGATTAAAATACACTACCCTGCTTTCAACTCCTGTTTTACACCTCAAACCATACTTTACTCATTCTTTACGTCACATCTAAGTTCTAACATTAAAGCAGACTGCTTTCTCAATTAACATACTTTTCATAATCTGACTATTTCTTTAATTCTACCCTTCACTTTACATTAATAATTCTCTATTACCTATACTTCTATCCTAGAGCTTTTTCTCACTTGGAGCAACGACTCTGGATGTACCTTATGCTAAGATATCGATAATAAGGCTACACAGAATTTACTTGAGCATATATTCCAGGATCTTATTCTCCGAGACCATTCTCAATGTGAATAAGGGTCCGTCGAGTTATCTTACTATTTCAACCCCTTATATACCCCGTTACTGTTCTTTCTTCAGGCCGTAGTCGCGTTCGTGCTACTTACACTTCATGCTACTGCTCACTTCTACACTCAGCACTTGTTGCAGTCATCAATTGATAATTTTTGCTGAGTATGTAGTTATCTGAGAGTACCAGATGTAGCTCTCCATGTCAATGTGATTAGCTACTATAGTCAACCTATTTTAGTACAGCTTCGCACAAGACATTCTGCATTATACGCTTTTGCAGATACTCGGTATTTATTAGTTGCTGCGCATTTGTTAACAACTCTGTCCTCACATGTCGAGTCCTTTTCGTCTTCTCTCTAATACATTTTGCTTCTTCATCGTATAATCTGAGATTGATTATCGTCACATTTCTTCTTAGATCTCTATCATGCTCCTCTCTTCTAATTAACTTTCCATTTAGCGAATATAAATATGTCTTTAATATATATTCATTTATATATATATATATATAATATACTATATATATATAAATATATATATATATATATATATATATATATATATATATATATATAATATATATTTATATATCTATATATATATATATATATAATATATATATACTATATATAAATATGGTGATTGATTGGATTTGGTAGTTGTGTAACAAAGCGTTTATGGAGGGTAATAGGCTCCGAGGGATTGGCAGGAGAGATAATAGTACCATCATATATAGGGTAAAGTTGGAATAAGGTAGTTGGTAGGTATTATAAGGGAATTATTTTATTGAGTGTTGTAGGGAAGATATATGCTGGTATTTTGGTGAAAGAGTGCGTCAAAGCGACTGAAGGGACTGATTGGTGAAGAACAAATTGCGTTTGTAGAAGTGGAGAGGATGTGTGGATCAATTATTACATTTGAAACATAATGAGTTGGGATGAGGGAGGAGGCCAGAAGAATAAATTTGGTTATTAGGCTTTATGATTATGCAACAGGCGTTATGAAGAGATTATTACGGAAGACTCTATGACTGGTAGTTTAGTGGTAAGTTTCTGAGATGGAATCAAAAGCTATATGGCGATAAGTGAAGCGTGGGTGTAAATTAAATAAGAGGTCAGAAAGTGATATAGGTTAATAGTTAAGAGCAGAGTGAGGACAGAGATACGTCATGTCTCCTTGGTTATTCAAAAGTTTGTAATATGGATGTTGTAATGAAAGAATTGAGGTAAACGGGTGGCAGGGGCATGGTGTTAGAGATGATGGGGAGAATGGAGAGAGAAGTGGAAAGATTCTACCTATTATATTAAGGATGATTTGGGTTTAGCTGTGTAGGCGAATCTGAAAGAGAGTGTTGAGACGGATTGGTAGAGAGATTTGGCCAGGTGTGTAAAAGGAGGGTGTTTGAAAGTAAACGTAGAATAAGAGCGTAAGGTTAGTGGTTGGTGAGTGAGGACGTTCCTCCAGGCGTGTGAAATTTAATGTTAGTGGTCTGAGGACGCATGGAAAGTAAGGTTCTAGAGGTTTTAAATTTAGGATATACATCGTATGTTAATGATAAATTGGCGGACAATGCAAAGTGGTGTAGGAAAGTTGTGAATGGCAGGAAAGGTGGCTGGTGCAAATAAGTTCTTGTGTGAATGTAATGATAAGTCTGAGTGTGCTAGGGTCTTATTGAGGGGTTAAGATTTGTTCCTTATGTTATGTATAGTATGAGACTAGTATGTCTGGAATAAGAGGTATAGACTAAGTACAATGTGTCAGATGGCAGTCTTAGGAGGAGTAGATAGGGTGTGGATGAAGAATTGATAGGAAATGGAGGATGATGAACGCATTAGAGAAGTTGTGTAGTGCAGTGTAAAGAAAGGGGGTATGAAGAATAATGGAAAAGTACGTTGAGATGTTTTGGGTCATGTGCAAAAGGGATGGATAATGTAGGCTTGGAATTAAACGGATGTAATAGTTGTTGAGTGTGTTGAAATCGACCGGCTGGGAGAACCGAGAATGAAAAAAACGTGGATTGGGGTCAGTATATGCATGGAGGAGAGCAGAAATGTGAGAATTGGCAGAGGCGAATAAGAATGTCAATAACAGGAAAGTGAATGGTGGGTTTTTTGAGGGGGGGTAATAGATTGTAGCTTTACACATAGGGCAGGGATGAACCCCAACCATTGGCCGAGTGCAGAGTGAGGGCCTTCGCGGACCTGGTGAACTTAAGGGTGGACATTTTTTCTGCCTCGTTGACGACGAGTTCTCACTAAAAGGTTATAAAGGGGGCGGTAGGACTGGGCTTTCTTTTCAGACTTACACTTTATATTTCTTCTTTCCTACTTTCTGTGTTCCGGAGCATATTTACGCACTTACACATATCCGTATCCCTGAAGACCAGTCTTGGGCGGAGAAGGAAGGTCGACGGATGTTGATGTGATGATGATGATGATTGATGATCGATGAATGATGATGATAGATCGATTGATCGATTGATGATAGTGGTGATGATGATGATGATGGATGGATGAAGATGATGATGATGATAATGATATATATAATTTATATAATATATATATATTATAGTAATCATTATATATATATAACTATATAACTATATAACTATATTATGACGTCTATATATAATATATATATATAAATACTATAATTAGTATAGGAATATATATATATATGTATAAGTATATATATATATAATATTATATAGTAATATAATATAATATATAGTAGTCTATATATATATATATATATATATACTACTCATCAAAATTAACGCACCACAAGGGTAGGTTAGCCTCCTACCTCAATATTCTCTGAGTCTTTTTTAAAAAAAATAGTAATACCTGGAAACTATCTTATGAGCGAAGTGCCAATTATTAAAATTTTATATGAAAGTGTAAAAAAGACTCTGATTTATAAAAAAAATTTTAAAGAAAATCGATAAAGACTACTTTAGTAATGTTACAGTTATAAATAGTTAAAGGTTCATATACTCTGTGGAGTTTGTTCTGTGATTCATGGATGCTGTTTTTAGGAAATTCATTCCACTCGACTTCTGACTCAAAGTTCGGCTTCTGACTCTGTTCTTATAATAAAACATCAAAGCCGGTTGGGCGGTAAGTACAAGATCTTCATATTTCCACCTATAATATATAGGACA
>JABUQX010135739.1:22500-25000 GCA_015478945.1 Trachelipus rathkii
CTTCAGCTATTTTTAGTCTTTGCGATAGGCATGAGGGGTGTAAAATTTTAAATGACTTTGATATATCAAGAACCAGGAACAGTTGTCTTGTTATGCTTAGTGAATAAATATTCAATTTTACTGGGTTTAAAACGGTGTTGGTATGCCCTATCTGTTAATCTATTAGTCGTGTAATCAATATACGTCGACGTACAGTCAGACTCGGAACATGAGAATTGATAGAATGTATAAGCATATATAGACGTTGAAATGAGCATAATATTAATTAGAAAGGATTAATTAGAATGTAGAAGAGAGAGGAGAGAGAGAGAGAGAGAGAGAGAGAGAGAGAGAGAGAGAAGAGAGAGAGAGAGAGAGAGGTAGAGGAGAGAGAGAGAGAGAGAGTAGTAAAAAGTTACTCTGGAGTCATCGCTTATATATATATATATATAGTATATATATAGTATAACTACTAGAGTATATATGAATATATAATATGTAATACTATATGATATATATTATATATATTATATTATTTAAAGTTCAATGTGATTAGTACTAAATTATATATATATATATAATATATATATATATTATATATAGGAGAGAGAGAGGAGAGAGTGAGAGAGAATGGACCAAAATGATCAAAAAACTAAATGATTCACCCACAAGCTTAATGAAAGAATAGATTACCTCCTGATTGGTTCCTAGAAATTCGAAAGTACAATTTGAAAAAAAAGTTGAAGGAATCAGTATGAAGAAGGTGCCAAGATTCTCAAGATTAATTTGCGAAACCACCAGCATATTTTTCATAGACTTGCGAATCTGGAATCTTCTGCAGATTTCTTTACTTTTTTTCTTTGTCAAATTTGAAAAATAAAAGAATCAATAGGAGGTGTCTAGTTTTTATTTTTATAATCTTTGTGGTGAGTTATGTTGGAGTTAGTTGTGAACAATTTGACCATATATATATATATATATTAATATATAAATATTATTACTAGTATATATATATATAATATTATATATATTATATATAAATAATATATATATATATATATATATATATATATAGTATATATTATATTATCACTATATAAATATATATATATAATTTATAATATAATTATATAGTATCTTGCTTCCCTTCTTCCTGGCCGATGTTGAGATATAGGCCATACGCGGACAGTCATTTAATGCGATACTAATATATATATATATATATATATATTTATAAACAAAATATAGCACACATAAATATATATATATATATATATATATATATATTTACTGAAACGGCCAATCTCTTCGGCCTCCTATTTCTCTAACTCAACCCTAGATCGATTCTGGCATCCCTCCTCTTACTCCTTCTCCTCTCAGGTGACGTCCTATGTCTTTGACTGTGATTACATTTGGTCGGGTGAATGGGATGCTAACATTTGTAAACATTAGGAAAGGCGGATGGCCCGGATGGCATTTCTCCCCGAGATTTGAGGGAGTGTGCTTCCGAGCTGGCCTCTCCCAGAGAGAGAGAGTGTGTTTTCTATTCCTCAACACTAACACTTTTCCTCATTGTGGAAACGAGTATATGTCCAACCGATCGAAAAAAAGGTCGCCGCTCTGATCCTTCTAACTATGCGCCCTATAGGCTCTCACTTGTATTATATCTAAGATCTTTGAAACCCTTCTCAAGTCTCACTTCTTAGACCATCTGGAATCTCATTCTCTCCTTTCTTCGGATCGCCAGTACGGCTTTCGGCGTTCGGGTCTAATGGCGATATACTTTCCTATTTAACCGAATTATGGTTTTCCGCTCTTAGAAACTACGGGGAGAATTGCGTGTGGGCGCTTTGACATATTCCAAAGCATTTGACCGGTATGGCCGCGTCAACTGCTCTCCGAGGCTCCCCTCCTTTGAGTTTCTCCCTTCTCTTTGCTTACTTATGTCTAGCTTTCTTTCAAGTCGCTTAATTCGGCTGTGGTTGATGGAGGGCGAACCTCTTCTTTTTCTATCGATAGTGGTTCCTCTGGGTCCTGTCTTAAATCTCCTACTTTATTTTTACTTTTCATTAATGTCTTCTCACCTGCACATCTAATTCTATCCAACTCATACGCCGATTGACTCGACGCGCTTCATTCTTCAACTCATTTCAGTTCTGCTTCCTCTTTTACCTCTAGAATTGCCTCTCGTCTTAAATCTTCCAATTTATTCCTCGCTGATCTGAATAGAATTTCCGATTGGGGTCGTCTCAAACCTTGTGAATTCAATTCTTTAAAAAACTCAACTTCTTCACAAAATCTCCTTCTCTAAAACACCTTCTTAACTTTTCCTATCTCTTTCGACGACGTTTCTCTCGTCTCTCCTGTTGACAATATAAACATCCTTGGCCCTTAACATAAACAAAATATGTCTTGGAAATCTCACATCAAAACGGTTGCTAGGCCGGCCTCAAAGAAACTGGGAGTGCTGTTTAGACTGACTGCGAGACTTTTGTTCCTCTTCTCAGTTACTCCAGTTATA
>JABUQX010135740.1:0-12500 GCA_015478945.1 Trachelipus rathkii
ATATATATATATTATAGTATATAATACTACTATAGTATATATATATACATATATATTATATATGTATATAATACTATATAGTATATTATATATATATATATTAGTATAGTATATATATAGTATATACGATATATGATATTAGGGTATTAACCGGAACCAGAATTTTTTTGGTTCGGCCAGGAACCGGAAACTTTCCCGGACCCTTGGAAGAGTTCCCGGGTCAGAAACCGAAACTTATCCGTTTCCGCTACACTGTTTACATATTCTACTTGAAACTTGTCTGATTAATTAACAAGTATAGTCTCTTCTAGAAGTATCTGAGGCAGTCTTGCTATCATCATTCATATTGTGCATTTCTGCTTAGTTCTGTATCTGATCTGAGATAGACGCGAGCAAAATTTGGTATAAAGGAGTGGATCAGTAAATTTATTTAAGTAAAATAGAATATGGCTATATAAAGTTCGTACGGGTTCTTTCAAAAGTGATTAAAAAGTGTCAGAAAACTTATAGTCGCATCAGGTGGCACGCAGAAGAGGGTAGATTTTGGTGCTAGGTGTCAGCAAAGCGCGCGGATATCGTGGTCGAATGTGGAGGTTGAGTCCAGGGGTGGCCAACCTTATTGTAAGAAGGATCGAGATTTTGTTACACAAAGGATACGTTCAAAGGATGGTCACGCCTATATTATATTAGTATATATATATATATGAGTATGATAGATATATTATATATACATATATAGGTATATTTATACAGGAGGTTATATATATATAGGAGAGTAGGGTCGTTCGTGTTAGTATGTGAGACTTAGTTATATTGACCCTTCAGGTAATTCAGGTAAATATTATCAAAGAAATCACAGAATATATGATTACTCTAATTATTTTTATATTTTTAGAAGTTTTTGTGTTTTTTTAAAAAATACGGCACTAATCTCTATTATGCTTAAGGCTTATGAATAAAATAAAAAGCAAATAATTTAAGAAATTCAGAGTGAGAACCTACCGCGGTCACGTATCACTGAATAAACACAAAATTCTCGAACTAGTGAGTCATTATGATCGATGTTATTGTTATTAGCAAGATCAATTTTCAAATTCATTGTTTCAAATATGAGGATTTTGATCGGGAGAGAATATACTTGAAATATGAGAAGTCTCGAATTTCCTACAAAAAATGCATGAAACATTACGATATTGTTGGCATAAGCAACATGTCTGTGTATATAATTTGGCCAGATATTTAAGCAAAATTGTCTGCGAAATAAAATATGAACTTTTAGTAGTTTGCATATCAATATAACTCTATCCGTAGTGAATAATATGGACACTGAGGACGACGTGGCCCAGGTTAAAAATATAACAATCTGTCAGTCAAAAAACACGCTTAGCCGTGTAGCGATGCGCCAGCGTGTACTCGAACCATGGCCAAGGTGGCACGACACGTTTGGGCGCATGCGTCAAGGGTTTGGCCACGCCCTGAATTAGACAGTGTAATTGTTCTTTGTCATATTGTGCTTACGTGAGGTAAAATGCATTACGCGACATGGAGCCGAAGTTTACGTGCCAATAAGACAATAGCCGTGAGTTTCGCTGATAAGAATATATAACCGTGTCTTGTTTTGCACCAAGATGTGAAGGATCAGCAGTTGTGATTTTGAAGCAACGCGTGGCTTCTTGGAAAAGAACAAGAAATTAGAAAAAGATAAAATGATTCGTATTACCAATAACTGATAATCATATGTGATGCGAGTTTATCCATTGGAAGAATTAGATTGTAAGGCTGTAATTTATTGAATGAAAACATTCATCAATTCAAACGGGTTTACCACGCCCAATCTTGTTTGTTTACATTTCTCGTAAGAACGTGCTAGATCAGCAAGCCAGGAAATAAGCAAACCCTTCTAGCAACTTTAAGGAAATTCTTTAACGTTTGGTGAGCATTTTTTCACAATTTTGCTCAAAGTTTGACAAAAACGAACGCTTGAACGTCTAGCATTTCTAACGTTTCTGTAGAGCACTAATGTAAAAAATGACGTCTTGAAATAAATGATGAACTTTGTCACAGCCATGGAGTAAGACATGTATTAGTCGAAGAAACAGTGTAGTATAGTATTAATAAATATATATATATCCTAGGATACTGTATAGGTGGGTATATTATGGTTGTATATAGAAGGAATAGATACTATGTGTAAGCGTAGATACTGTTAGCTATAATAGTATTGACTGGTATAGCAGTAGGGCGCAGGGTATATATATTGTACTATGCGGTACTCTGTCGGTACCGAGATTCTCTCTCGATCGCAGATCAGTCAATGCGTCGTCCGTCGTCTTCCGTACTTTCTCGTCTAGGCGTGGCACTCATAGTGCTCGTCCTTATGGTGCGGTCGTCTCGTCGTCTCTCTCTCCGGTCTCGTCTTTCTTAGTGCTCTGTTCCATCTGCCCTCTCTCTGCTCTCTCTACTTTCTGGCTCGATATACTCTCTTCTCGTCCCATCTCACTCTAACTGACCACTGCCCGAGGACTGTCTCTCATCTCATCCTCGGTCTTCAGTCATCGGTTCTGCGTCGTGGCTGCTTTCAGTTGGCTCTACTCCATTCTACGGGTGCGGTGCTCTGACTTCTCTTTTACGTCGAGTCGTGGTTCTCTATCGTCTTTCGATGGTATGCTTCATCCCGCGTCCTCTCGGTCTCGATTGCGTATCAGTCTTCTGCTCCGCGTCTGCTCTCTCCTATCTCTCGTCTGCTGTCATCGCGTCTGCATCTCTCTCTCGTCTCGCTCTCCTCTGGACCGTCTTGCTTCTCCAGAGCTTACGACAAGCTTTCATAACTTAAAGAGAAGGAACTGTATTGAGAAGACTGTTAGTATTTGTTACATGTTAAGGAAGACGAAATCGCAGTATTCTTGTAGGAAATTGATAAACGCTTTCATAGCAGTATACTATTACAGAAAAGCTGTATACTATTGGTGCCATTAATTACTATAGCTTTTAGATAATTAGTGAAGAGCAAACTTATTTAGTTTAGAGTTGTGATCAAAATTTATTCGTGTGACAATATCCGTTTAAAAGAAAAAAAAAAAAAAAAAACAAGTATTGAAAAGTGAAAGTTTCCAGTAAATACCCGGCGGAACCGGAAACTTGTAAAAAAATCCCGAGGTTCTGGTAATCCTAAAATATATATAATATAGTATATATATATATATATATATATATATAGTAGTAAGTGATTATACTATATATATAGATAATATATATAAATAATGCTAATATACTATATATATATATATATATATATATAGTATGGTATAGTATATATATTAATATATAATATATATATAGTAATATCAGAAGTAGCAGCACTGGGCACCTGCCCGGGGAGCTGCCCACCTACACCCCACGCGGGCTGGGCATTTTTATACAAAAACCGCCGCGCGGGGCTGATAAAGATTGTATAGTACGTGGTTATATTGTGTTGAGTAAAGAAGGTAGAAGAAATATAATTTGATTAAGAAACTGAGTAATAATAATAATAACAAAAATTATTAATATATTAATTACACTGGTACTAATATTATTAGAACTAAGTATTAATAATTATATAGGTAAAGAAATGTCGGATATATATTCGGATTCTTAGTATTTAAAAATTATTATTAAAACTATTATCAAAATTATATGTATAATGTCAACTTTGAACCATTTCTATTAGCTAAACCCACTACAATAGAAAATCAATTTAATATGTGGAAACAGTAAGTAATTCACATTGAAACTAATCCAGCTGCATTGAAAGAGAAGAACTTTCAAATTTACAAAGTGAGTAAAATCTAAATAATTAAATGCTAGCTTTATCGTAGCATAGACTGTAGAGCAGATTATAGACTTGAGTAGCATAGTACATGAGTATATATATGTCCATATTGCACCGAGACTCACTTTTTGTAGAACATACTCAAGCAAACATGCGGCTGTTAAGAGAGACGTAGAGAATTTAGTACAAAGATAGACAAACACTAAAATATAAATTAATGTTTGAAACATTAAAGAAGTCAGAGAGAAGATAAATGTAGAATGTTAGAATGATGATGACGATAGAATGAGAGAGAGTATAGAGAGCAGAGAGAGAGAGAGTATCTGTATAAACGGAAGAGTGACGAGACGAAAGAGTTGGAGGAGCAGCGATATTTTTGTTATAAAATTAGACCTGAATTTGTAACTTGCATATTATATACAATGAAGTTATGGAGATTATATACTGAGTTTTATTTGAGTTTACGTAATTGTCATATATAATAACTTATATATATGTCTAACTTAACATGTGAGCTCATTATATTTAAAGTATATATCAATACACCGAGAGACCAAAATACAATATATGCATGAGAATAAGAGGGCTCTCGCTATATTGTTTATATTGGTGTGTGCTATATAGAGGTATCCGAAGACCGTGAGATTTGATGTAACTCGATATCTCTAGAGATAAATAGTAACTATGAAATACCTCATATATAAGTAGATATTATTAAACTTGTCTTTGTGTGTTTCTAACCCGAGCCCACATGTTGAAGATCTTATACCAATTATATCGTGAAAATATATTAAGAAATTTATAATTAGCCTTCACTATTAGTACTTTACACATATTTTTTTGATGTAAAATATCATGCATAATGATATACCTTACACGATATATTTCAGATATAATTGATTGACAAAATCTTATTCACATCATTACCTTTGTAAGATGAAATTGCTTTATATAATAGAATGATAATCATTAATATCATAATTGTGCAAAATTCGTTTTGTAATTAATTTTGTATTACTTTTTGAAATTTTTGCTAATTATATGCGACCATATAAATTATGGTAGGTTCCTAGATATTAGTTTTGATCATATTTTCTTTATAAAACATAAACTTGGGATATGTTTCCTATTTCGAATAAATATTGGTAATATTATAACATATAAGTAATGGGGCCAAATAAATTAAAGATATGGAGATTTTATGTAAGTCTACATAGATCCTATTCAAGATAGGCGTTTATTTTTGCTCTAATTTGAGTTAATGGATCATAACTCTACTTTATATTTGGGTGGGCCATGAATTAAGCAGCAAGATGAAGAGCGTTATAACATATGGGTTCACAGAGCGGAGTGCGTGGAGAGTGAGGTTGTGATCCTAATGCTGTGGAGAGGGATACATAGTTGTTATGCTTTCGAGTAAGGACACATTATTTACTTCTTAATAAATCCGCATCCCACCACAATACATTGAATGAAAATAACATTCCTGAAAGTGCACACTGTTTTTATTCTATACTCTGATACAATAGTAAAATATGTAGGACCAGAGCAACATGTGAAACTGTCTTGTCAGTATGTGTATTTGAGAAAGTAATTTTCAAGAGCGAGTTGAATATGAATGCTGATCTACTTTTTTCATATATAGACTTATGTTATATACTATTCAATCTGAAGCGCGCGCTCTATGAGAATATTTTGTACTAAAGTTATAATTTTTCTCGAATATATGTTTTTATTTTAGGTCGTACGTATCAAATATGCATGGCATCCTGAGTTGATTCTTCATGGTTTTGAAACGATTTTATTACGCATATAATAAAAATAATTACTAAAAAACATAAAAAACTTAGAAAAATGGCCAAGTAAATAATATTTTTCCTATTTACTATAACATTTTTATGTGTGACTTTATTGCAAATATATATTATATAAAGTTAAAAATAATTGATGAAGTATTTATTTCAGAGTCAAGTAGAACTCTAGTATTTTATAACGAATTCCTATATATTATATTATTACTTTTAAAGCACTAAAATGAAAACTTAATATACCCAACTATAACTAATAATTAGGCATATATATATATATATATTTAATAATTATTAGATATATACTTATATTATATATTATACCGTAAATAAGTTTATTATACAAGTTGCTCGATTCCAAAGGGGGAATGTATTTTATGATACCCAATTATAATTAATCATTATGTATTGGTAATCACGTGAGCCCATATTTACGTTATGTATTTATTATATGTTATGGACTTATCTAAATCACGTTATATATCATCTCTAATATATCTATATATATTATATAATAATCCAATAAATATAGTAATATAATATATATACCCTTTGTTTTCTTTCGATGCTGACGGTGAAAAAAATATAAAGAAGACATTATCAATATTAATAGAGATAAATATAATTTATATCATTTAGTATATATGAAGGTATATTACATATATGATATATATGTATCTTATGATTAGTAAGTATAAGAGGCCGCACAGATCCACCGATAAGCATCATGCATAAGTGTACTAAAAAGATATTGAGATCAGAGCTACTAGAAGAATAAAGTCAGTTTTACGAAAATTATGAGAAAGAAAATGTAACTAGCTACTTGACATGAAGATCATTAAAAAAATAAAAATTTTTATTTTTTGATATTTTTTTATTCATTTTTTATTTTACTTTAATACTTTAATTAATAACAACCTTAAATATTAGTATAATTAAGTTGTCATTATTGGTATGAGGCATTGCCTTAAGTAGGTGTACTCACTACACTCTGTGCGTTGCCACCTAGCTACTCACGGTCAACCACGCCGAGTAGACGTGATCTACCGGGGTACGGTACAAGCTCTAATCTAAACTCGCAGCCGAACGCTCCTCTTAACCTTCCATTTCTCAAGTATGTGCACAATGTTATAAGGCCTATATTGTTTTAAATTATGCTCTGGAGAAAATGTTAATTTATCTTTTTATTTATCTTTTATAAGGAGGAGGTTCGAGCCGAGAAGGACGCGTATATAAGTTACCCCTTGTCCCCTTAAGATGAGACGATAGAGAGATGAGTAGTAAAAGTACTAGATATGCCCAACTATAATACTATAATAGTATATATTTATATTAATATATAGTATTAATATATATATATTATATATATATATATATATTATTTATATATTAATAATAATATACTATTATATATCATATATATATATTATATATATTATAAATATTAATATATAATATATATATATATACTATTAAACTATATATTATATATATTAAGTTATATATATTATATAATTTAATATATAATATATAATTATATATAAATTATAATTATACATATTATATATATATATATATTAATAATATATATAATAGGTATATATTTTATATAATAACTTATATTATATATACTATATTCTTCAGAGATACTTTAATAAAATGAATAAAGATTTTTGAGAAATTGAAATTTTGATCAATCGGAGGTGGCTATATGACTTTTCACTAAATTTACCTCAATACATTTAAATATTGGTAGGAATCAATATGTACGTAATCACATTTAAAGATATTCACCCAGGTAATAAATATCATTATGTGAATAATATAACGTTATAACATATAAATACTTTGAGGAAGAGAGAGTATAAGAGTCCTCACATTACACCCATATAAATTATTAGTCTATAGATATACTTATTGGAGTTCGTTTAATGATACTCACCATAATTAGCTATCATAAGTGCTGTAGACTATAAATAAGAAACTTATATTAGTAATATCTGACTATTAAATTAATATAATATTTCTGTAGAACTTTATATAAACTCAATATAAATTTTATTATATTAGGTACAATATATATATACCAATATACTTTTAAAAGTTTGTTTTTCTAATACCCATATATAGTTCTTAAGTATAAAAATAATATTTATTTATTTATAAAAAATAAAACGAAAAAATATAATAAAGAAAAATTTAAAATGGCCCCCGATTCCAATTGCCGAATAAATCATGTTGTTGTAATTTATTCTTCTATTTATTATTAGTTACTATTCTGCTGAACTATTACTATACTATAACGTATACTACAAATGTATTTTATTACTATCTGTATGAGAGAATACTGCTCTAATGAGCTCTCATAACTCTGTCAGGCCATTACTTCATTAGCCTCAATCATACCATTTTACCTACAAAATAATACCTAAAACGGTTTTATATTATTAATACAAATAATAATTGGGTAACAATTAATTTATATTAAAAATAACCTAGGGTTTTTATTAATTGTCCTTATCTTTACCTGATTATATATAATATATATATACTACTGTATGACAATGATTTTGCTAGAGAAAAATGAAGTCAGTTAAAATATTTTTGCATATAGATAAATTTATTATTTTATTACTGAATTTTGAAAAGTTTTGTGTTAAAAGTTGAATAATGCGATGATACATTATAAAATAATAAGCCACATTTTAAATGAATAAGGAAATTATAATAAGGAAAAATAGAGCATTATTAATATTTATTTTTTTATTATTTTTATTAACAATTTATGAGCACAATTATATAATTTTCAAACTTATTGAGGGAGAGATTTTTTCGTAGAAAAAAATAACTTAATAAATGTCAATAAGTATCGGTATTGAAAGCGTAACATGTTTTATCTATAATATCTGATTTGTTTTTCCGAAGTTAATTCATGTAAGGTTTTTAGGTATTGATGTTGCGTCAGCTTGCATTATATTTAATATTACAAGAGTTTTGTTGAATTAGACATAAGATACCTTTAAGTGAGCACTGGAGGGCTTTGGCAAATTGAACATTAAATATTTTTTACAAAATAAGAGAAATGAGTATGTTTTATATTGAGAGTATTATAACAGATATTTATACTTACCTTAATATGTCTAATTTATAACAATCATAGAAATCTATGATATAATCTAATAAGCTACATATTAATAACTAAGTTCCATTTCATATATGTATTTCAATTAATTAGAGTAAAAGATCAAAGTTAATATTTGCACACCAATTTTCAATGTAATTTTACTAAATAAAACTTGACTTGCATGATCATATATAATAAAACATACAATAAGACTAATTAATTTCCTCTTTGACTACAAGTTAATAGTACATCATTTTGAAATATTTTAGCCATTATTTTTATACCATTTGAATATAGTATTTAAAGTAAAACTTTGCTCCATAAAAATTAATCTAAAATTATCAAAAGCACATGTACACAAATTTTTTTCACGTTAGTTTACTGAGGGTCAAGTTGATAAATTTAGTTTGATTTTTTTAATGAAAATATTTTCATTATTGTGCATTTTTTCTGACCCCAGTCTATTTCAAACTTTTGACAAACATCAAGATTAATATGATAGCAAGTTAATACAATATAATATAAACATTATATCAAGACTAAAGGTCAGATTATTTTTGCCTTTACAAAACTAGGAAATACCAACACATGCACAAGAATTATACAATTATAATATTAATTATACTAGTAAACTCTGTAACTAATTCAAGGATATAGGATTAATCATATTATTTTTTTTTTATTTTAATAATATATTTTATAAATAATTATTTCTCCCATATTTAAGGTGGGTCGAGCCGACGTGGGAACAGAGGGGAGAGGGACGTTTCATACCCCGGAGGGGATGTCGGAGGAACCCCGCGACAATCCATATATATATACTATATATCAAAATACTATATAGACAAAGAGCGGGGGGTTTATCCGAGAGACATTACCATCACGTGAAGGGGGGATTTAGTCCACTACTACCGTCGTTAACCTCCACGCGAGGCTTCGAGTAAGATCACCTATATTACTACGACTCTGCCATTTTGCGGTTTATCACCTATAATGAGAATTTACCTTTATTGTTAAGTTAATCACCACGCTAATATATATATATATTATATAATTAATATAAAGTTATTTATTGAATGATATATATATTTACCTTTTTTGTATTTTTAAAAATAAAGGGAATACATATAGGTATAATCACGCTAATAAGTATGGCAGGTAGTCGGGGTCTCTATACGACTCATCTATATATAGGTATATATATATATCTATCATTCGGTGGTACGACTCACGGAGAGGTAGACTCAAAATTCACTATCGGTAGAGGTATGGTCTATACGGAACCCTCGCATCACTTATGGTTCTAGGAGGAGCTGTCGCGGGGTTCCTTCTGACAAATATCTCACTACACTCCTCTCTTAACATGTATTGACACTTTACTCCCACACATCATGTTTCCCTGTTCGTCACGGCCTTTCCCATAAATATGGATTAGGAGGTTTTAAAAAAGTGAACCGTATTTATGTGGTTAAAATGAGAATTATTCAGATGAATAAGCAAAAAAAAAAAAAAAAAAAAAAAAAAAAAAAAAAAAAAAAATAAAAAGGTAATCCCATCCTTAGAATTTCCGGCTGATCAATAAATATAATTATATTTTTTTATTACTCACTATAGTAGGTCACACAGTTTCTCTTTATAAATTATATCTTTCATCTCATTTCAAACTATTCAAAATAAGGTAGAAGTCAGTGAACAAAGACTTGAATAACATATGTTACTATGATTCACTTAAAATTAAAATGAAAACATAATAATAAGTTGTTATTATATTGCATATTAGATATATATTCCTTCTAACTATCACTAATTCTTGTGATAAAATATTAGCGTAAAATTTAAAACAATACAACACAATAAGAAAACCCACTTGCACCAGACTGGGTCTTTATTTGGGTTTTTATCATTAGGGTTTGCTTTTTATTTTTTTGGTAGGGGGGTCTTTTATATAATAGATCATTATGTTTGTTAACTAATGAACGTTTATATTATTTACCTTTTACCTTATCACTTGCAGGTCATAATACGTGGCTAATATGTGGTTTACATATTGTTAGATGGAATTATGCAATCAACTAGAGACAAGGAACTCTTCGTTATTAATTCTACCACAGAGAGTGACCTCTGGTATTATTAATTATTTATTATTAGTGAGTTTTATTACTTATTTAGATGTAGGTTTAAATTTTTTTATATTGATTAATGTACATATATAATGTGTAGTAAATTATTATTGTTATTATTTTATTATATATTTATTATTATTATATATTATTATCTAATATTGCATAAGTATTATGTATTAATTACATTATTATTTCATTAATTATTATTAAAATGATGTTCATTATCACCACTTTAACTATCGTCATCACAACCATCATCACCACCTCTCTATTTTTTATTTTCAGGGCAGTACCAGTGTTTGGCCACAAATGAATTAGGAGTAGCTACTTCAAATTCAGTATTTGTAAGGAAGTACGAATTTTATAATTTCAATGATGAAGATACAACTACCATAACTGCTGATGAGTACCAACCAGCTTCCCTTACATGTCATCCTCCTCGTAGTTATCCAAAGGCCGATATTTTGTGGATCAAGCAGGCAAATAAGGTGGACAGAAATTTTATTTCTGAAAGTCTTAAAATTTATTAAGAGAACGTAAATGTCGTTGCAGTTCCTATTTTCTTAACTTTATTATTTTTTGACATTTTCTCTTAGGGTCATCATGGTGAGACTATTGACTCGAATCGTACAACAGTTGACCCCGAAGGTACTCTTTGGTTTTCTTATATCACCAGAGATGACCAATCCAATGATTTTACTTACACTTGTTCCATCAAGTCCATTTTCGGAAACGAGTACAAACTTGGCAGCAGAGTTTTCCTTAAGGTCAATAAATTGGACAGCTCAAGCTCAGTTTCAAAGGTTGAGAAGGAGCCTAAGGAACAATTTGTTTCAAGGAATAACACAATCATTTTGAAGGAGAAGACCTTGGAGTTATGGTGCATTTTCAGTGGAATGTATGTTTTCCTTAGGATTATATATATATATATATATATATATATATATATATATATATATATATATATATATATATATATATATATATATATATATATATATATATATATATATATATATATATATATATATATATATATATATATATATATATATATATACATATTATTTATTTATTTATTTATTTATTTATTTATTTATTTATTTATACAAAGCACCATATCCCGCACAGGTGCAGGGTGGCGTTGGTGATTAATTAGGTTTTAAGCTCATCAACACCATTCATGAAAATAAAATTATGATAGAAGGGGGTTTTCAGCCCCTTGCTTATCAGACAAAGAGAAATCCTCATGTGACTCGAGCGACGACTTCGAGATTGGTAGCTTCACACCAATAGGCTCTGTTCACCCTTCCTACAATTTTTTTTCTGTTTTAATATCCCTCATTCAAAAATAACTAAAATAATTTCGACAATACTGTTCCTCCATCTCAGATTTTAAAGGTTATTATTTAAATATTAATTAAATTTTAAAATTTTTGAAATTTCCCATCATTAGCAGATATTTTTTACTAGTTACAAAAACTTCAAACTTAGATGCATTCTCTTCTGAAAACATAATTCTCAAAGCAAATGTTATTGCCTTCTGAGAATTTTCATTCTACTTTCCAAAAACGCTTTAAGAAAGATTTTTATTATTCTTCTCCAGTCTTCCTTCTGATGTTTCTCTTTTTCGC
>JABUQX010135740.1:17500-23462 GCA_015478945.1 Trachelipus rathkii
CAGTCTTCGGGCAATTATATAACCGCACATTTTTGTATATAAATATATACTTTAAATAAATATATGTTTATACCTTAAATACTTTAAAAAACACGCAGTTGGCACTCGAGTGCAACACCAATACATTCAAAAGCGCGAAGCCAGCATTTATAGGCCTTTCGAGTGTAAATCTTATTGATGGAATAAAAATATTCAATATATTTAGTAGATGCTCATGATTCAAATTATTATGTAACACCGCAAAGACATCATCAACGTAGCGTAGCCATACAATGTTAAAATCCTAAAAATATTCCCCAAATACTTTCTTTCGAAAAACTCCATAAATATATTACTCAGAACCAGAGAGAGAGTGGATATCCCATGCCCAATTCTCTAATTTGCTTAAAAAAATGTTCCGTTAAATTCAAAATAAGCTTGTTCAATAGTGATATTAATTAGTACTTTTGTCAGCTCGAAAGGAACGGAAAAATTAGTTTCTTTTCCTAATACATATTCTATAAGTTCCAAAGCTATGTCAGCCGGAATATTTGTAAATAATGAAATTTTGTCAAAACCTACAAATATTTTATTTACCGGATTTATTTAGATCTTTAATTTTATCAGCAAATTCCACACAATTTTTTGAGTGACTAGCTGAGATGTGTCCCACTAATTTTGATAATTCTCGAAAAACCCACGAAGAAAACTTATAGGTGACACAATTCACGTTTGAAACTATAGGACGTAACGGAATATCCTCTTTATGCAGTTTGGGCAACATAAAAATACGCAAGTTTAAGTAAATATGATTTCAACAAATTCACCAGCTGTGGGAAAGTCTTTCAAGTTCTTTTATACTTTTATTAAAATGGTCAGAGAATTTTTAAGTGGAGTTTCTTAAAAATTCGGAATATGTATGTCATATGGAGAGGATGGAACATAGTCGGACAGTTAAGCGGATGTATAGTGGTGAGTTTGCTGGGAGACCGAAGAAAAAGTGTATTGACTCAGTAGAGGAATGTCTGGAGGTGAGCAATGTGAGTTTGGAAGAGGCGAAAAGAAAGGTATATAATAGGAGTGAATGGCAGTGTTTTGTGAGTGGGTATGGTTGTGGCTCACCTGGGTCAAGCGATGAACCTTACATTGACGAGATACCATAGTGAGGGTCCGTCGCAGTCCCGTGAAGCCCTAGGGGTTTATTTTTCTGACTGGGACGAGTTTCACTTAAGGGTATAAAGTGGATGGGAAGGCTGGGCTTTCTTTTCGACTTGCATGCCTTTATTACTCTTTTCAGTTCCAGTGCATTTGACACACCTCACACAATCTAGGGTAGAAGAGTGTTGATATATATATATATATATATATATATATATATATATATATATATATATATATATATATATATATATATAACATATATATATATATATATATATAACTATATATATATATATATATATATATATATATATATATATATATATATATATATATATATATATAGTGTTTACTATTACCCATTATTTCTATTGAATAAAATTGTTTATCTTCTACAGGTATTCCATATTTCACTGTTGAACCAGAAATTCAAAATATAACCGATGGAGAAATTGCCGTTTTCAAGTGCGAGGCCAATGGCACCACATCCTAATATTATTTGGACTTACAATGGTCTTCCTATTGAAGAAAAGCTTAATAAGAGCAATATGGAAATTACTATAACATGATTAAATTTTTAATTTGTCGAAGGCAGACACTGGCAACTATGGTTTGCAATGCAACTAATGAGAATGGATACGTTTATAAAGATGTTTATCTGAATGTGCTAGGTACGAATTTAGACAAAATAAATTTATATATATATATATATATATATATATATATATATATATATATATATATATATATATATATATATATATATATAATATATATATATATATATATATATATATATATATATATATATATATATATATATATAATTCTCCTTTTTGGAGGGGGTGGTATTTGTTAACAAATACGTCATGTAGGCCTTTTTAATAAGAGATTAAATTTATTTAATTTTCCTAAGCTTTTTCGCCAGAAATTGTAGTGCCTCCTACAGATCTGCGGACTGTGGATGGTACAGATGTGAACATGACTTGCCGTGTATTTGGCATTCCTAGACCAGAAGTAACTTGGGTTAGAGATGGAATGGAATTGACAGGACAACGATATAACATATCCGATGATGGAGACCTTGTTATCAAGTAAGAATTAATAATAAAAAAAATATTTTAACTTTTTTCTTTAAGGCAAAATCCTTGTTGTGTTGATGACATGGGAACATATTACAATGGGTAAAGCGATGTAACCATATTGAATATATAAAAACTTAACAAAAGCTCATGTTTAAACTTTAATTTGGTTGATGTGAATGAGACTAAAATGTTAAAGAAAATTTTATATTATTTTATGTATCGTAAAAATGTTGGATTGAATTATTTTACATATTAAAAATAACACGCTATAATACTGTCCTTTGTTCCATACTTTTGGTTTTATCTAATTTTGATATTCTGGGACGATTAAGTGCTAGAACTAGAATCCAATAGTTTTAATCATAGAATTTTTCCTTTGTCAGAGATGTGAACTTGACTGATAGTGGAAATTATACTTGCCGTGCAGTTAATAAATTCGGTAATCAAACGGGAAACGGGTCCTTAGAAGTTAAAAGGAGAACAAAGATCACTGATCCATCAATGGATTATAAAGTAACTGCTGGCTCAAATGTAACCTTTAGGTAGGCATTAGTTGAATATTATTTGTTACTTCTTAGTAGAAATACATGTTAATAACTAGTCATTAAAATCTTATTATAATTTTCGTGATTAATAATTGGGAAAAGCATAATTTAAATTTGTCATACCTGTAAATTTCTAATTATAAATTAAATTGATTAATAAGATTTGGTTTTGTTCGCTGTGGCAATGGTTAATTATATTATTTATATTTGTTACTGTGTTACATATTAGTATCATGTTTTTTTTTTGTATTCATTGAAGTTTTAAAGATTTTTTAAATATTTTTTTTAAGGGCCGGGACCAATGAGCCAGTAGCACCCCATTTTAGCCCCCACCTAAAAATGGACGTAAAATTCTTAATTTTCAGTCAATTTTGATAAAAAAAACAGCAAACTACCTTTTTCTGACCTCTAAAATGTCGTTTTCGGGTGTTTTTCTGTGTCTGTAATCATTTTTTCAGAACCGATGTTTTTGACATTGTTTTTTCAACTTCACAATTTTTTCGAAATGACTTCAAACTTGAAATATACATAGATGGGTCCATTACCTATAAAAGTCACGAAGTTGTTTTTTGATTTTTTGAAATTTGTGCTTGGCAATGTTGAAATTAGTTTTTAAATTGAAAAATTGTGATTTTTTTTTCTGTTCATGCTATTAGGATGAAATTTTCAGAGCATATGTAGTCGGGAGAGATACACATTTTTTATTTTGATAGTTTCTTTGTATATGCAGTAGTTTTGGATTTGTCATTGGAACAAATTTTCAACCAAAAAAAATTTCTTTTGAGCATACAAAAAAAAATATCCAGGGAAAAAAAAAAAATTATGTATCTTGCCCGACTATACAAGCCTTGAAATTTGATGTTGATCGGATAATTAGAAGAAAAAGTATATCAATATTTAACTCTTTCAAAAAAAACATTTTGAAAATTTGGAATATTGATATTTTTTTTTACTTATCCGATAAACATCAAATTTTCACTGTATAGTCAGTCAAATACATTTTTATAGATAATTTCTCTTGTTTATTCAGAAATTTTTTTGAAAATTTTTATAAATTTTTTTTTTGAAAATTTGTTCAAAGGAGAAATCTAAAACATATTCAAAGAAATTATTTAAATAAAAAATGTGTATCTTCCCCGACTGCATATACTCTGTTAATTTCATCCTGATATCATAAACAAAAAAATGTCGAAATTTTTCAATTTAAAAACCAATTTCGACACTGCTGAGCACAATTTTCAAAAAATTAAAAAACAACTTCGTGACTTTTGTAGGTAATGGACCCATCTATTTATATTTCAAGTTTGAAGTCATTTCGAAAAAAATTGTGAAGTTAAAAGAACAATGTCAAAACATTTTTGAATAAATGAATAATTCTGAAAAAATTACTACAGGCACAGAAAAAGTCCCGAAAACGACGTTTTAGAGGTCAGAAAATACCGTTGCTGTTTTTCTGATCAAAATTGGCTGAAAATTAAGAATTTTATGTCCATTTTTAGATGGGATTTAAAATGTCGTGCTGCTGGCTCCAATATTTAACCCTGCCTTAATAGTGAGATTTTTGCGTTTTTGTTTTTGTAGATGCAATGTTGTATCAGACGAAAGTCTCAAACTGAGTATCGATTGGATGTTTGAAAATATAGCGATTGATTTCGATCGAGAACCAAGAATCGTAAAGAAGTCCGACAACTCCCTCAATATTATTAACACAACTTTATGCGATTCCGGTATTTACACGTGTCTTGCTTCAACCGAGTTAGACGAAACCAGGAAATTGGGCACCCTCATTGTAAGAGGTAGGAATATAAGGTCGAGTTTATTTCATGGAGAACATACTCCCTTTATTTTATATCATCATCATCATCACCCACCTTCTCTCCCCAAGACTGGGGGTAAGGTACGCAACATGCACCGGAAACAGAAAAGTAGTACAAAAATATAAAGCATGTCGAAAAGAAAGCCCAGCCTTAACGCCCCTTTATACCTTTTAGTGAGAACTCGTCACAGTAAGAAAATCAACCCTAGAGCATTACGGGACCGCGACGGACCTTCACTATGGCATCTCGTCAATGTGGGGTTCATCCCTTGTCCCAGGTGTTCCACAACCATACCCCTTCACAAAACCCCGCCATTCACTCCTATTATGCACCTTTCTTGCATCTGCCAAACTCACATTTCCCTCCTCCAGGCATTCCTTTACTGACTCAATCCACCTTTCCTTCGGCTTCCCAGCTGGTCGATTCCCAGCACATTCACCACTATACATCTGCTTAACCAACTGACTATCATCCATACTTTCCACATGACCAAACCATCTCAACTTACTTTCATTTATTCTCTCATTTATCCTTTTCTTCACACCACATAACTCTCTAATACGTTCATTCCTCATTTTATCAATTCTTCTCACACCTAACACGCCCCTAAGGTTGTTATATATATATATATATATATATATATATATATATATATATATATATATATATATATATATATATATATATATATATATATATATATATATATATATATATATATATATATATATATTATATATATATATATATATATATATATATATATATTTCTTTACTCTATCTTCTCTCTATAGATATATATAAATATATATATATATATATATATATATATATATATATATATATATATATATATATATATATATATATATATATATATATATATATTAAGGGATGTACCGGAACCTTTGAAAGTTCCGGTCGGAACCGGAACTATCGACTTCCCTACACCTTACATACTCGTATTCTACTGAAAACTTCTGATTAACAAGTGGAGTCTCTCTTGAAGTATCTGGCATCTTGTCATATCCATATTGTGAGCTCCAAGTTCTGAAAGCCAAAATTTGGATAAGTGGATCAATGAAATTTATTAAAGTAAATAGAATATAGGGATTTACCGATGAGTAGCGGTATCAGTAGTATCGGCCATTTTGCGGGTATCGGTATTGGTTAATATGTCCGATACTTTTACTTTTGCGTGAAAAATTATGAGAAACTTTTAGATTACATAACCAATCTAGTTCAATATAGATAGCTAGTACTAGGTTATGTTTTTCCTTGATTTTTTTAACTTAGATTTTAGCGTTTCTCCAACTTGGGCTTTAGCGTAACATTTACACTATTTGTGTAGCCATACTTATAATTTATACAGATT
>JABUQX010135741.1:0-17500 GCA_015478945.1 Trachelipus rathkii
AAGCTCTATGGGGCATCTAAGCAAATTATAACTCCATCCCTTCTCCTTCATAAAAAATGTTTCACATATCCGAAGAGGAGCAAAACTAATTTCTGAGAATTGATTGAAAAAGAAACAGAATAAAATTCATTAGCTTCACATAGGATCTATTCTTTAAACTCTTCCTGCCGTCCGCCACCAGTGTACAGGATTCCTGGTTAATTCTGGATCAAATTGTAGCATTATCAAGTGTTATTTGAACAGGGTATTATGAGAAGAGTCGTTAAATTTCTCAGTATAAACATTAAATTTATATTTACCATGGATCTTCAGTGCATATTTCAACATTAATTCTCTCGTGTGACACGTCTTCTCGCTGTGGCTTTCAATTTGTTTAGAGATATGTTTCATTCAGTCATTCTGTATTTATTTTTAATTATCGTATTTCAAGTATTAGTTTCTACAAGCTCCATTATCCTATGACTCGTCTATTGTGAGGGTATTCGTATTAGTATATAGTACTTAGTATTCTAGTATTAGTATTAGTATTAGTATTAGTTAATATTGTTCGTGTGATAGCAGTGCTAGAGTCGTGATTATATCACTCAGTTTCCTTTGTAATAATTAACTCAAATATAGGTATTTACAGTTAATGTGATAGTATAAATAAGGTTCAATATTCTACAAGCTGTTTTCTTTAAAGCGTAAGATTTTGGAATATATTAATGGCACTGAAGAACTAAGCTTTATTTATTTCAAAGATTGAATGGAAGATGGGGTATATCTATCTGCTGGGTAACTATTGCCCCTATAAATATATAATTCAGAACAATTTATTGAATAATTATTCAGTGATCGTAATGATAGAATATATAGAAATGAAAGTAGTAACAATATTCGAGCGTTACTCAATAATGTAACTTTACATATCATAACTTAACTTAAACATAACATAACTTAAAATTTCACCAACTCTCATTTCATTAAAAAGAATTTATTAATAAAGATCTTGTTCCTAGATAACTTTATAATAAGAAAAAGAAAATACAATGACATTTTTTGGGACATTTTATGACAATGTTTCGATCAGTTCTTTGATCATCTTCAATTTTATAGTATAATTTATATCAAAGAAACGTAAATCATTTTAAAAATTCAATATATTAAAGTTTTATAAATCTATATTTCATTACTGAACCAGATAATCCATATATGAGTTGTTACAATAATGTAAGATTTATTTCTTGAAAATTTTAAATAAAGTGGATTGATTTGCCAAAAGCAAACATGTAAATTTTATTATTGTAATAAATTTTTTACATTCAATTCATTTCTGTTACAGTATTCCATCTTAGCCCTAATGATGGATTCAGACGTGGGATCGAAAGCGTCGATGGTGTTTCTGTAAATAGAAACTACATGCTTTAAGACTATCATTTCAATACTTCTAGTCTGTCTGTCTGTGCTGTCTGTCCTTCTGCTGTGTGTGTGTTGTGTGCTGTGTTGTGTGTGTGGTGTGTTCTTCTCCACCTTCGCCCTAGGTATCTCTCAGTCCTCCTTCCTATACTATATCACTCTATAGATATCATATAATATATAGCATTAGTCCTCATTACGTTTATACTCGTCCTTTTTGTTAATATAATATAACCTTATAACCTGTTTACTGTACTTATACTAACATAACTCATATATATATATATATATATTACCATGCTATTATCTATGTACATTATATAAATAGTATATATATAGTTATATTAATATATATATTATTATATATATAGTATTATATTCATATATATTATTGTATAGCTATCCTAGTATAAGGGAATAATATTATATATAAAGCTATTTAGTATGCATTAATACCCTTAGTTATTACAGTATATAAATATTATGATTATCTATATATATTATATATATATTATATATTTCTTTGATTCATTTAATATATTTATATTATACTTATTATATATATTATAGTCTCTATAATATTAAATATATATATATATTATATATATATACTGATATATTATATATATATACTACTAATATTCATTTATATATATATATATATTATCATCCACCTTCTCACTCCCTAGACTGGGTAAGGTTGCTAACATGCCCATTAAAGACAGAAAAGTAGTAGCAAAGTATATGATACAACTCGTGAAAAGAAGCCAGCCATACGCCCCTTTTATACCCTTTCTAGGTGATACTCGGTCGCAGTTCATTAACTGCCACCTAGAGCTCACGGGACGCGCGACGAGCCCTCACTATGGCATCTCGTCACACTGTGTGCCAGGAGCTTCATCCCCTTGGCCAGATTGGGACACAGCCAATCCCCCTCACAAAACCCACCGCCATTCATTCCTATTGTGTGCATCTTCTTCTCGCCTCTGCAAACTCACACTTTTCTCTCCCTCTGAGCATCTCTTTCCTGAATTCGCTTCCATTTTCTTCTGTCTCTCAGCTGTCGAATTTGCACACGATGCACATCTCTTCACCTCACTATAACAATCTCCCTCGCTTTACAGCTATACACCTTCATTCCATCTCCCCTTTCCACATGACATATATAATCTAAACGCTCTTTTCTTATTTATTCTCTTATCTTACCCTTTCTTCAACATCTACTCCAACTCTTCTCTATATGTTCCATGTTCTCATATTTTATAATTCTTCCTCCGAACCTAACACGCAACCTAAGTTACCCCACATTTTTCACACATGTGTACTTTAGATCTCTATCACCCTCTTAATTCCATAGAAACCCATATCGTCCTTCCACTATATTATCCTTTTCATTTCACAGGTACACCACATACTCTCCACCGTAAGACCTAGCACTAAGACTTAGTCCCTTTACTCTCTTTCCAGCCATGCGCATTTAATTTGCATCCTACTCCTACATTCCTATTCCTACTTCATTCCTACTACTACTCTCTACATCTAATCCGTTCCCTTGTCTCATACCTAACTAATCATTGCCATAATAATTTAATCTGGCCTCAGTCTCATAGCTTCCAGCTGCTTCACTTCATCTAACATTATATTCTCATCACAGACGGTATTATATATACTCCAACATATTACTACTTTACTGGCCTATCTATTCACACATTATTGACGCCTCTCTTTATATAACTCTACTTCCACTTAATATCATACGTCTTTACTATATACATAATATCATTTCTACTCACTATTAATTATTATGTATACTACTAGTCTATCATAACATTCATGCACTGATATATATAGATACTAATGTGCTTATGGTTGCTCCTCTCCATATATATTCTGATAACGCTTCTTAAGATTAGACCTACTATAAATCATCTTAAATATAACTACATATATGCCATCAAGACCATACCTCATTTATACATAATCTTGTTAAATTACTCTACACAAAATCTGACGAACAAGTTCAGCGTAAACAAATTATCAATGCTTGAAACATCCATATTTATACTTAAACACTATTTCAAGTTAAAAAGTTTAAAATTACCTCTAAAAATAAATAGTTTTGGGTATGATAACTAAATTGATGTATTTACTAATAAGTTTTATATATATGCTGTTCAATTAAGCAGAACAAGAAGAAAACTTAACTTTAAGTGAAATTTGAGAAATGAATAATCACAATGGTAATGAAGATATTTTAAACAGAGAGGAATAATACACTCATTTAGAATAAAGTAAGTGGACTTCTCTCTTTTTTTAATCAGTTCTATCTATCTATGCTATCTATTCTTCTTCTATTTCTTCTATCATATCTCATAAACTACTAGATATATTATACCCTTACTCCCAATCTATACTCATATATATATTATATATATATATATAACAATCTATATTAATATACTATTACTAATGACTTAACTCACACTTAATATATAATATTATATATAGATTTTATATATTTGACTACAGTTAATTATATATAATAACTTACGCGTATAATTGCCATATACTTAATCTCCTATGCTAATACCTACTCTGATATATAATTATATCATTTAACATATCATAAGATATATCTGCCTGCTATCGTCTATTTATCTATTTCATATATTAAATATAATCAATATTTAATATAATATAATATCTATATTATATATACGTATACTATACTATACTACGGAAACGTAAACCATTTGAAAGTATCGTAAATTGATGCTTGTTCTTAAATTATAGGGTTCTAAGCTGATTCATGCATGTTGAACTACAGAGCAGTTTATAAACCTTTTTCCTTTCATGTACCCCTTAGTACTTCCAACCACTGCTGCTGCAAAAGGAGGGGAAAAATATTGCTTAAAGGTAGGAGAAAGAAAGCGAAGAGGAGTTTGAGAAAGAGAAAGTTAAAAAAGAGTGAGGTTAAAAGAGTGAGATTCGTGAATATGAATGGATGATCGTCAAAGGGACAAAAAATTTGAAAAATAACAGAAGATTAAAATAGATTAATTAAAAGAAAAAAGAAAAAGAATGTTTTAAAATAGAGAATAAATGAAAGAATAGATAATTAGAATGAGAACTTTAAAAATTGAAAAGGAAAAAGTAATAATAAATTAGAAAGAGAAGTAGGAGAAAGAGAGAAAAAAAGAGAGAGAGAAAAATTTAGAGAGGAAAAAATTAAAGTATTGGTTTCATTTTAAATTAAAATTTAATTTTACGAGCAATTTATATCACCACGAGTGTGGAAACCGATATTTTAGAATAATTATGTATATACAATAATATAGTGTTTTATATTATATATGTATATAATATGATTATATATAGTTAATTAATTATTATATTATTATTATATATTACATAATATATACGAGAATCATATATATGAATATAAAATTATATACTTAAAAATGTAAAAATATTAGATTACAGATTACATGTTAATTGTAAATTTAAATTTACGATCCATGTATATTGCTTACTTATGGAATTGTTAATGACCCTTTAAAGGAAAAGCAAAGAGTCAAAATTGATTTAATTTTAATTCCAAGAGTTTGTATATGTGAGGGAGAGTCAATTAACAAAAGGGTTGATGATGAACGAGTGCATTTCGACGCCTGAAATTAATGGCTTTCGAAAGGGGCCTTGCTTTATTTATATATAAAGGAAAGAGCTGTCAAACCCAGAGAAATTATTCGAGATGACTTCATTATACTCTACTATCATCATATAAAAAAAACAAACAAAAAAAAAACATAGCAGTGAATGATGAATGATGTGTGCATATCCAATTACCAATGTTAATATGTGTGTATATTTTCCTACAAAAATTAAGAGGTAATTTGCCTGGAAATTATGTTTATTTGTGTGAATAGACGAGTGGAATTCATTAAAATCGTGAGTCTAAATATAAACTTAAAGAAAATTACGGGTTTTTACCGCACTGTGCGGTACTCTGTACTAAATAAGTTCTCATATACACTCAGCAAACTCTTATTTAGCTTTCATTTTTTAAAGAAGGTTTTAAAAATAAGGGGAAAATAGACTGTAAGTGAGGGATAACAAATATAGGGGGGAATGGGTATCTGTGTAAAGCGAGTGAGGGAGAACGTAAATATTTATAAGCGTGAGTATTTAATTCTGTTCTGTTTCCATGGTGGGAAAAAAATTTTTTTTCTTTTATGCTTAAATTGTTTGAATAATACATATATGTCAGTCCTTACACTGTTTCCACAAATCAGAACTAACAACTGCCCTACTATAACAAATTCTTGTAGTCCTGACAATCACTATATACACGCAGTATGAGCATAAACTACTCACATCCGCAAGATACCGAGGAATGCACAACTCCCCATACACACACATTGTACACAAACTTACTAACATATAAATGTTGAATATACTGAGTTGACATATTAGTAACGACGCATATATTTAATTAATAAAACCTATACAAAATTGTTTCATCATATCTAAACACATTATATTACTGTATAATTAAACCCTACATACAATTAATATTTTGTACTTTAAATTTACTAAAAACCTCATATTTTCTAATTTTCTTATTCAATGAATCTAGACTGTACATTATAATATATTATCCTCTCTCAAATCATGCAAAAAAAAAATCAGAAAAAAAAAATTATTAACTACTTTCGCACGAGTTTCTACTTTTTTCTTTTTTATATCTAATATACTATATATTAATATATATATATATATATATATTATTATATAATTAATATATATATATATATTAATATTATAATATATTAATATTATATTATATATTATATATATATATTAATATTATAATATTAATATTATTAATTAATTATATATTATATATTAATATATATATACGGTATATAATATATTAATATTATATATTAATATATATTATATATATATTATTATAATTATTTATATATATTAATATATATATATTAATAGTATTAATTATTAATATTTAATATATATATAGTATAATATATTATATTATAATATATATATATATATTATAAATATATATATTATATATATATAATATATATATTAGATATATTATATATTAATATATAGGATATTATATTATATTAATTTAATATTAATATATATATATATCTTATATTATATATATATATAAACAACATGTTTATAATTATATTATTAATATTATAACTAAGTTATAGATATTAATATATAATATTAATCATAATTAGTAATACAATTACTATTATAATTATAAGTTAGTAAATATTTTGTGTATAATTTATTAGATATTTATAAATTAATTTATATTTATACTACTACTCCTATGAGGCGAACTGAAGATCTATAATTGTAATAACTAATAGTACTTTTAAGATAATATATACTTTCGGTAAGAGTTATTTTAATTGCAACTTAATAATTAATCATATAATTCTTATTATCACGTATTTAGACGTTCAAATATAATGAAACTCATTGATGATTTTTTCCTCATATATACATAAACGCTGATATCAAAGCTATCAAGGACGATGATAGAAACTCAATTTGTCATCCAGATTAAGAACTAACTCTATGAGTTGATCGGATCGAATGAAAAGAAATTCCATGTGTCGCAAGAAGTTTTTATCTTTGTCATTTTACAAGACTATTCTTCAGAAGTTAGTCTCTCTTTTAGTCGGGAGTAACACCACTTCGCTCAATGCCTGCTTGACAGGCCGAAATCTATCTTACATAAGCTAATTTGACTTTTCTTTTTAACCACGAAATTTAAAACAAAAACACAAAAGCTTGAAAATATAGTTTCAACAATATTCTACAAAAACTTCAGTTAGTTTTAGAAATATAATTTTATTTACCATTTTAAAGTTTGTGAAATTTTACTATGCAGCTATATAACTGCAAGGAGAGGATGGAACAACCAACAAAACGACCGTGGAGATATATCATTTGGATAAAAAAGAGAATGAAAACATGTTTTAAGCTTTTATCCGGGGTCATGTTTATTGAAAAGGTCAGAAATATATTGTAAGTAATGATTTTCATTTAAAATTTCTACTATTTTTTACGAATTTTCTTATTTTTTTATTTAGTGCTTCTTAAGAAATAAGCCTGGAAAGAGCTTTGTTTCATGTGGTGGACCATAACTGAATTGAAGTTTCTTTTTCATCTGTGAGAAATAAATGTTAAGATAGAATGGAGCTTTCTTTTTATTTAATACATATTATGGTAAGTTATATAGTAATGATGTCCGTTCTATATTATAAGTATGAGATTATTAGCCTTTTATTGGTTATAATGTGTATTAGTATTATATAGTAATATGTTTTATTATATTATTTATATTTATATAAAAAATGTGTATATATGACGTTATAGTATTATTTTCTTTGTATTCTGTTTTTAGTATATATATATTATATAATAGGTAAAATTATATTATATTGATGATAATGATGATGATTAAATGTATTAGTTATTATAGATATATATATAATAGTATGTAGGTAAACAGAACATGAGTAAAAGTTAATGAAATGATGCAGGGTTTTTATGTACTAATTTTTAGTATATATTATAAGATCGTATGTATATGTTATTAGTATTATATGATCTAAATATGATCAGGTTGATATATTATTAGTCTTATATATTATAATATAATTTATGGTTATCTAATACCTATGTATAAGTGATTATAGTATTTATATTATGCTTAGCTATATATATATATGTGATAATAAAACATATGAGTAGATATAATTAGTATTATATATTATAGTATAATGATATTATATGATACTATATACTATAGTATATATATTAATTATAGTATGATAATAGTTCATATATATATTATATATATATTATTCGATATACATTATAATATATATATAAGTTTATATATATAATTATATATACTATACTATTACTACAGTGATATATAAGATCTTTTATCTATTATATTGAATATTACATAATATATATCCTATTATATCATATATTTCTATATAATAGGTGAAGTATTAATAAACACGTCTACCTATCTTATAATTCATAAGAACAGAAAATACATTTTTTCGTGTGTATATCCATTTGTAAATAAAACTGAGACCTCATTAAAATTGCAGACAAAAAAAGTGGTAATTTTTTACTTTGAAAAACTAATTTTTTGTGGGGCGCTGTTTAGTCACTTTAAGCTAAACACATACTTATGTAACAATGAATGTTTAATCATTTTTAAACCTTTCGCCTTTGCTATAGATTATTAAGATGGGAAAATCAAATACCTCAAAAATTATATAATTACACTATTTGAAATTAACGGAAGTATGTAATCTTCAGTAACCAGTTAATGTTGAACTTCATAGATCGTTAAATTACTCTAAGACAATCTATGCCTAACGCAACAAATATGTTTCAGAGTAAGAAAATTAAATGTACTTGAAAAAAATTTAAAATATATATCAATTTAAAAGTTCGTATAAATTTTCTATCAAAAATAACAAAAAAAAAGTTGTGATGGGATGTAAATATTGAGCAATTTGGCTAACATTTAACTGCTGATCAATTAAGAGATAAAGAAGAAATTAATAGAAGATTTCAGAATTGAAACCCATCACATGGAAGGATAGAGTTTTAAATCCACGTTCAAACCTCTAATATAGACATAAGGGACTTTTTTAAAACGAAGACTAAATCTTATCTACGTCATACTCTATCGTAATCCAGTGCAACCTATCTATCTATGCTATCTATGTCAATCTATCTACTATCTATCCTATTCTATCTATCTTTCTATCTAAATCTAGATCTATCTAATCTACTCTATAATCTATTATCTATCTTAGTCTCACTCCTATTCATTTATCTTATCTATACAAGATCTACTTACAGAAATGCTCACACTGGAGTTTTCTTTAACAAAGGCTACTATCTATCTATCCTATACTAATCTATCTATCACATGTACTATTCTATCTTATTCTAAATTCTATCATATCTTTTGCTCTGGCGCTACTATCGTGCTAAGTATCTCTATGTATCTATCTATACTATATATCTATCTATCTATCTATCTATCTGATCTACTCTAAATCTATCTATCTATCTATATATCTCACTCTAATTTTCTATCTATTTATTTTATTTATGCACCTCAAAACTTTAAGGAAAAGTAATGAGTTTTTTTAACGGCCAAAATCTATCTATCTTATCTATCTATCTATATAGTTTATCTAACTTATTATCTATCTATTCCTCATCCTTAAGTCTCTAATCTATCTATGTACGAGACAAGACGTAATAACATATGTGAAAGTACACAGTACAATTATGTTGTTCTTAAATTTTATTACAGTTTTACCTGTGATTCATTATGTTCACCAACTGAGATGTTTTTAAAATATTTCTTCTTTTTGTCTTCACGACCTTCCAACTCACTGCTCTTGGCGGACAAAATGGAGGAAAATATTTAGTCCTGTAACGTATGGAGAAGAAGTGAAAAGAGAAGTAACATCGAAGTTAAGAAAAGAATGAGTGGATTTAAACAGGAAAGTCAAGGTGAAAGAAAGTATACTGAGAATGAACTAAGAAAATATCTTGAAAACAGACAGCATGAAAAATATCTTTTTCGAGAATAAAAAAAAGGAAAGAGCAAGTGATAAGTTCTAAATATGAGTATCAAAATGAAGATAGTTATATACATAATCGTCAGTCACACCAAATTCAAAGAGCTGGAAATATGACGCAAAGTTAGATGAGAAAGTCAGGGGAGAGAGAAGACTAGAGAGTAAAAGATACGTAGTAAAAACTCATGCGCAGAGAACTGGAAAAATTCACATAAAGACTTCATGTTTAAATTAAACATTTAATTTCAAATATTCATACTCTGATAATAAACTTTTCATTATAACTGATATTTTTATAATGATGTATGTTTCACCCTTACTCATTATTTAATTATAGATATATATATATATATTATATAGTAATATTATATATTATATATTAATATGATATATAATATTAAGTATTCATTTTAAATTGAATTATATTATATTATTATTATATATAATATGTAAATTTGCTTTATAAAGAATTGCTAAATCATACAGTGTTGTAGCATTGAAAAGAAAAATGTGTGTATAATGTTAAAGTTTTCTAATGTTCAGGAATAGCAGGTGTTAGGACATTTCTCAAAAATATTAATTATGACAATTTTAAAGCAAAAAACAAATGGTCTGAACTGCTTTAACATATACTTCTAAAGAATGATTATATTTGTATATTTGATGAGTAGAGATAAGTTACAATTATTAACTAAAAGGTTTGTATGATGAACGAGATGCATTTTAGCGCCTAGTAATCTAATTGGCTATTCGATCAATAGGGCGTCCATATGTGTTTTATTTATCATTATAATAAGAGGACATATGAGCTGTCAATATACAAAGCGATAGTTCCAGATCTATTAAATTTTACTTTGACACATCTGATGAAATTTAGCAAAAACAATAAAAAAATCATTCGAGTCAGTGAAAATGATTGTATTGCAATGTAACTGGCATATCCACTACCAATGGTCAATAAATGTGATTAGTGTGACATATTTTTTTCATATACACAAAAAATATTAATGCGGTTAATTTGGACATGTGTGAAATATGTTTTTATATTTGAGTTGACTGAGCGAGTGGACAAAAGAACATTCATCTTAGAACATCTCGTTGACGGTCTAATGAATATCAGTATACACACTATAAAGATATAAAGAAAATTAACGGGTGTGTGATCACACATCACATGTGTAGCGGGTTCGCTATGCTCTGTGAAATATAAGTTTTCGAGTAAGTAAATTTATAGCGCACAAATTCCTTCTTATTTAGCACATTTACATTTTATATTATAAAATGCGTATTGAAATACAGAGTGTGGTAGAACTAGTTAAGAAAGATGGTACAGGGGGGGAAGGGATATTTTTTCTATAGTAATAAAACAGGGGAAGTAGTAACATTCATAAAATCTGAGAGTGTTGAGTATTATTCTGTGAAAATATGCATCGGAAATTATTTCGCATAAAAATCACTAAATCTTTTGACACCACATGCTGTTCCTGCATTAAAAAATAGGGACAATATCTTTTACACAACATGGCTGCTTTTGTACCCTAAAATAAACACCCAACACGGTTAATGGTTCATACGTCTTCATAACAAGTAGGAAGAAAACAAACTTAATGAATCTTCAAGAACAATGAACACAAAGATGGGATAAAATCAGCAATTACTTCAAAGGAGAAGAAAGTGAGGCACGCATGAAACTACAACACAAAACACACCGCTATCATAGAGAAAGATACTCGACGATAACACGGACGCACACATTGCTGCATTAAATTATCAAATTAACAATGAAAGATAAATTTCTACATGTCTGTTTCTATCTATTTAAGGATGCAGATCTATAAAATCTTATACGTATCTATTCTAATCGATCAGTCATTTTCTATACTATTATCTAATTCTATCTATTTATCTTCTGTATATATGACGTAATATTATATATATATATATATATATATATATATATATATATATACTATATAGTATATATATATATATATAATTATACTAAACCTATGATGAAATATAGCATACTAAATACATCAAATTCACCATAGACACATATATCACCATTACGGACGACAGGCTCGCATTACACACATACAACGAACGAGAAGCAAGTATAAAATGATACCCAATTTGCATAAAAAGCTACGATAACATTATGTGGCTCTTAAATTATACGTACAGTACTACTAACACGAAACGCAACATGGGCACATATAAACATTCATATCCAACAATGTGAAAACGGGGAGAGTTTTAAAAAACTCCTTCTTTGCAGATGTAAATGCGTAACATAGATAAAACACCATTCACACACTACACTGCTCACCCACAGACACATAGGAACGAACTACACAAGCGCATAAACACACAGAGGGGAATATTGCACAATTACAAAAAACGGGGTGGAGGAGACGCACACAACACATCCCCACGCAACGCAGTGACATATGAGTGAATAGATCTTGAGAAAGAGACAGACAAAATGATTTATATAACGACAAGCCTTGAATGGGTATAAGGGAAAGTTAAGAGTGACCAAAAGAAAATGTTAATTGATAACCCAAACACTTAGATATATATTATATAGATAAACAAGAAGAAATTATATAATATTAGTAGTAAACTGTTTAAATAATAAAATCATAAATTAAATAGTACAAGATTTAAATAATAATAAAGATGGTAAAATAAATAAAGATAATAATTATGTTGAGTAAGAATAGATATATATATAGATTAGTAGAAATAAGATCAAAATAAATAAGTGTATAGATGTAGAGAAGATAGATAGATAAAAGGTAGTGAATAATAAATAGAGTAAAACCATTAGGATAGAAGGGAAATAAATATTAAAGTGACTAACTAGATTATTTTACATTTATTAAATTAAATAATTAAAAAAAGTTTAATCAGCTCACAAATTAGGAAATATTTTTTGTAATGAAGAGAAGGGAGAATGTAGAGAAATTTATATATTATTTTTTGCTTTGCTCGTGGATGTGGCTGAGTGTTAATTAATAGTATTTGCTTTGTATAATATATATAATTTAGAAGTGATAGCGTATGTTAATGCTAGTATATACTAGTCCGTAGGTTATGTGAGTAATACTACAGCTAATCGGTGGAATAAAATTTACAGCTTCAAAGGGGTAGTGTTATTAATTTTACTTAATATATATAATTATTATTGTATTTATTAGTGCAGATTAATATTCTATATTTTTAAGTATTTATTATTAACCATTATAATTATCACTATCATCATACGTAGTTCTACTAGTATTATCTATCTAGCTCATAATTATAGCTGACTAGTATATATACTCGTATCACTATATATATATATATATATATATATACTATATATATATATATATATATATATATATATATAGTATAATATATATATATATATATATATATATATATAGTATATATATATTAATATAATATATATATATATATTTAGACTCTAAAAGAATAAAAAAAAATTAGATCCTTCCTAGATTACACGTTAATTCTAGTTTTGACCCGAAAATTTTACGCCATAAGAAGTGTGGAGTTGGAGAAGGCGAATACGCACATAACGTGATCATGCATGAAATTGTGGGGAGTACTTAAGTGACACCTTGGTTAGAAACGACGGAAAGAAGAAAACTGTCAGAACCTGCAGATATTATCAAATGATGTAAGCCTTTTTATTATATATACATATCTGTCCACAGCAAACACTGACACAAGATAAACATTAAAAATGTTGACATTCTTATTTGAACTTAATAAACTTTGTCCATTTTAATTAGATCAAATGTCCTGTTCTTACATTTAAATTTATAAAAATTGATATAAAGTTTGTATAGACATATCACCAAAACTGTCATAGTCTGTACTGGTAAAATGACTAGCATACACAACCAGATAATAATCCAATGGAATACAGCATATGAAATTCATTAAACTCAATAAACTGAATCACAGTAAAAGTTATTAACACTAATATGAAGATAAAAATTTTCGTTATGTAAGTGGACAAAAGTAACTTGTTCGCAAAATGGAGGTTTCAACCCTAATTTAATGATGCTTATGAAATTTATGGTCAAATGTTTTCAGCAGCCTTATTATTCAGAACAAAAATTAATATTTTATTTCTGTTCACAATTCCTTTTTTCCTCCTTTTTCAATAAAGCATTATGATCCCAAAAGTAAAGAAACTAGTCTTGCGGATAAACATCATTAAATTAGTATCATGAGCCAAATAACGAAAACTCTCCTTGCGGTTACTGTTAGAAAGAATAAGGAATAAAATTAACAGAATTGTGAAGAATTATCAAGGTGAAAAGTAAAATTATGTTTGTTCCTGAAAATGTTGGCAGAGCTATCAAAGTCAAGTTTGACCAATAATTGTGCTTTGCCATCTAAGAAATTCCTTTTTGATGAGGACATCAGAACTTTATGATGGTGTTTAAGAGTTGGGAAATATAGATGGGAAAGATTTGAGAGTAATTAAAAATCTTTTGGAGACAAATTACCTGTTAAAATAAGAGAATAATGAATAAGAATGACAATCCATCAAAGAGTTGTAAGACAAGCTTGTGTTCTATGGCCAGATTTGTTCATTCAACATGGGTATTATTTTTATATAAATCGGTCACAATCATTCACAGAAAATAATAAAATTAAGTGGATGAAATATTAATATCAGATACGCTGATGAAACCATACTCGTGGCCAATCTTGAAAAGAAACTTCACCGTTTTCATTTTGCTGGATGTACTAACTGAAACTGAAGCAAAATCAGGTCAGTTATGTCAAATGTGAGAAATGAAATGACTAGGGTTATTTGTCACACAGACAAAAGCTTAACTATCTGGACAGTTTGACTAGTTCAAATGGATATTTTAAAACTGAAGTTAGGAGGTGCATAGATAAAAGTCAAAAATGACTTTGGAAATAATTTGGTGATAAATGGCAACATCAACAAATACAACGTAAAATAGCATTGTTTTATGAATGAAAGGCATGGGCGTTAAGCAAAGCATATAAAAACAGGCAAAAGGTAACTGAAGTGTGATTCTTCAAAAGATTGCTAAGGTTTCACGGACCAAAAGAGTAACAAATGAATACATACTGAAAAAAAAGAACAATTTTATAGGTTGTTAGGAAGGTTTTTAGGAGTTTAGAAAAGTCTTGCAAAAATTATATTAAGACAAATGCTGATTTATTATTTCTAATAATAACAAGCGATGATGCTACGCATCGCTTGATCCTGACGGATCAAGCTGGCATATCTTTCATAGGTGTAATGAAGTTCCTCCAAGCATGTACGGCGATCATATGCATTGGCTGGGCATGGGCATGGGCATGGGCATGGGCATGGATCAAGCTTGCTCGCTGAGCACGGGCAAGCCCGTGCACTGGGCTCACTTCGCTCGCTACGCTCGCTCCGTTCGCCAGTAAAATTATGGCAATGTAGCCCACCGAGCAAATGGATAAAATCTTGTTCCAAAAAGAATAAAAATAATGAATAATAATAATAATAATAATAATAATAATAATAATAATAATAATAATAATAATAATAATGCGAAGCGCAGAAACTAAAAATAGCTGAAGCTTATTACATAAGATATCACAAACCAGGCATTAACATGAAGGTTAACGTAATGTCCTTTTTAAATATAATATGAAATGCTACCTAAAATTTAATAACTTATAATCTTAAATCTTGTGTAAAATAATTCATTCATTTGTTAGAATCGAAACTCTGAAGGTGTCTGAGGTTTACGGAAGAAACCGGTTAGGAACTAATAAATATAAATATACCTCTTTGTGTGTGTGTGAAGTTCTTTTAGAATAGGCTCAAAAGAACGTGAAATTGAAAATAAGAAAGAAAATAATTATGAATTAGGTAAAGGTAAAACTAATAATAATAATAATAATAATAATAATAATAATAATAATAATAATAATAATAATAATAATAATAATAATAATAATAATAATAATAATAATAAAATTTATATAATTATTATTATTATTGTTATATATGCCTCTTACTTTCTTTGCAAATTATTCTCTAGATTAATATTAAGGAAACTAAATGAATATCAGAAGAAAATATTTAGGAAGTTAGAAGCAAAAAGTAAAACTTATAATAATAATAATAATAATAATAATAATAATAATAATAATAATAATAATAATAATAATAATAATAATAATAATAATAATAATAATAATAATAATAATAAAAATAATAATCATCATATAGCACTAGCTAGGAAAATTTGCTACTCAATGAAAGTTATTACTATTCGTTTTTAAAATTTTTATTACTCGCCCCGTATATTATATTCCTTTTCGTAATAATTTATAACGTAATAAAATATGAAGTATCCCGCGTAGAATTTGAATATAAACCCCTTATAAACACTACGCTTGTGACCAAACAATATAATAAACAATTTCTTGAAGTGACAGGCTTAAATCCAGTGACTCCCAATAGTATTAACATTTTTATATTACATCGATTTTGAAAAAAAATCCAGATTTTGTGTGTGTATCATAAACCAGTTGCCAAATTTGCAATTATGTTTCATACTCTTTTATTAAGACATTACTGCGAGTCCACCCAACACTATTGTACTACATCCACTTCATGCTCCACAAATATCCTCTTACTACATATACCATTATCATTTCTTTGTATTTCATTGTATTTCTTTCTAGTTATGAGCCTTAATTCCGCATCAGAAGTAATACGTAAAGTCGCCAAAATAAACTAAACCTTTTCTAATTTATATCTCTTAAACCTTTAGGTTTCACTCTGTTAAATTTCATTCACACACAAAGTTTGTAGTTTTCCATCCTGTTTTTCTTCATCCAATATATATACTATACAATTCACCTTTACTTCTTACCATGGGCGTCCGCACATAGGGGCAAGGAGGGGCACTTGCCCCCCCCCCTGGAACTCGAGATCTAAATTTTTTAAATAATAAAGGGTGTATCGTTAGTATTGCGAAAAAAAAATCGTAGGATATAGAAATATGTTATATACATTTCACCGAAACGCCTCGTTTCCAAGATACAAAGGTGATGAAACTTATGTGGGACATATCTGATATATTCCCTTGCCCGTCCCCTGCCACATCTCATCCTTTAATAATAAGCACAAACATACCGTAGTTATCTACCTGTTGTTTACTAGTTCCGTATCTCGCTTCATTTAAACAAATACTGAGAGTATCAATCTTGTGCAGGTAGGTTCACTTGCCTTGAGCTCGTGGTAGCCTGAAGGGCAGTTTTTTGTCTGCCTGGAGGGACGGCATATGCCCTTTGTTGGTAGGTTCCGCTCTCAGTAACAAAACAAAAAAAAAAAAAACAAATACTAGTCCGTGTCGCGTCCAAGTTCTGTGTTC